>PVJS01023819.1:0-29239 GCA_004027185.1 Glis glis
CTTTTTTTTTTTTTTTTTTTTTTGCAGTACCGGGGATTGAACACAGGGGCATTCTACCTCTGAGCTACACCCCCAGCCCTATTTTTTATTCTTTATTCTGAAATAGGGTCTCACTAAGTTGCGGAGGCCTCACTAAATAGCTGAGGCTGGCTGCAAACCCGGATCCTCCAGTCTCAGCTTCCCAAGTACTGGGATTACAAGCGTGCGCCACCACGCCCGGCTCCCAACCTGCTTTATAAGGCTCGAGGTTGGAGAGCTGTGAGACATGGTGAGCTCCAGGTTTCTCCTCAAATATGGACTTGGGTGAAGATTTTGCCCTCAGTGCTCCAACGTGGAAACAAGGCTGCCTTCCAGCCTCTCTTCGTCAGCACAGTGCCTTAGAAATCAGGACTGTGTCATTCATTTTCCTTCAAATTACACCCTCGCTCAGGGTAGAACTGTGTATGGCACAGAGGTACAGGGTAGCACCATAATTGATACTCTTCTAGCCAAGCCACTCCCGCTCTCGTGGGGGGTCACATTGGAGCTACCAGGTGTGTACCTGAAGGGTGCTGATGAGCCAGTCTTGGCCTGACTCCCTCAGGGGTTTAGGCTAATCCCCAAGGAGGTCTGGTGGGAAATGGGGTGAAGAGATTGCATATGAAGTAGCTAAACTCTCGACTATTCTGTTTGCCATGCTCAACTTGAATCTCTTCCTCCTCCTCCTCCTCCTCCTCCTCCTCCTCCTCCTCTCTGTGTCTGTCTGTCTCTCTGTTTTGTTTTGTTTTTTTTAGTGCCTCACGTGTGCTGGTTATGCACTCTACCACTGAGCTGTACCCCCAGCCCCTTGAGTCACTTCTAAACAAGGATGTGATTCGCTGATGGCCTCCCTGTTACATACTGTATTGTGCAAAATAAGTGAGCTCGGAGTGACTTCAAACATCATCTGAAAGGTGAATGTCAACTTGATCACTTTCTCTGATGTGCTCCTCTGCTTTGCTTGCTGCTGCTGCTTCCTGTCTTTTCCTTCTAGACTCTTTTTATTTTTTCCTTCATATCTGACTCACGACTTCTCATGGCACTCATGGATGAGCATTGTGTATTTCTTTGTGCGTGTGAGGGGGGGTTCTGGGGATTGAAACTAGGGGCATTCTACCTCTGAGCTACACCCCCAGCCCTTTTTAGTTTTTGTTTTGAAACAGGGTCTCACTAGGTTGCTGAGAGTCTTGATAAGTTAATGAGGATGATCTCCAACCTGTGATCCTCCTGTCTCAGCCTCCCAAGTACTGGGATTACAGGTGTGGGCCACAATGCACTGTGTATTTCTACCTCAGCTCAGATCCAAAGATGCCACTGAGTCCTGTTTGTCAACCATCCAAGACTTCCAGGTGTTTTGCACATTTCTTCTTGAAGGTCTCTGGGAGTAGGTAGTCATTGGCCTTGTTCTTTAGACTGTCCATAGATTTGACAGAAAAACATTGATCAAGCTCATTCCTACTTCTTTGAATACAGAAGATAATCATGATTATACACTTTCCATATTCTTAGAGACAATAAAGAAGTCATGCTTTAGCTTTCTTCTCTCTGACCACATGGCCCCAATCCCATGTAGCTTCTCTTGTAAGTCATACTTTAATAATTTTGGTTACTATTGGAACCTTCACCAGGAGCTCTATATCTTTTTTTTTTAAAGGGTGAGTAAGCTGGGCATGGTGGTGCTTGCCTGTAATCCCAATACTTGGGAGGCTGAGACAGGAGGATCACAGGTTCAAGAACAGCCTCAACAACTTAGCAAGACCCTGTTTCAAAATAAAAGTAAATAGGGCTGGGCGTGTAACTTGGAGGTAGAATGCCCCTGGGTTCAATCCCTAGTACCCCCCCCAAAAAAAAGGTGGCTAAAATGATACTGCATGCTAAGGAAGATCTAATTTTCATTTTCAAAAGGTAGAAAAAAATACCTGGCTCTTCAAAAATCATTATTTATATAATCTTTTTTATGTAGATCAATATTGTATTTTTTTAGCAATGCTTTCACATGGGTCAATTATTCTTAATTTTAGGTGATTTTTCTTTTTCTTTTTGCATGTCAATATTTCCCTTTTTTTCCCTAGAGGGAGTCTACCCCAAAGGGAACAGTTTTTCATTCATCTGATTTTTGGACTAGGCTTTTTTCTTTGCTCACTAAGTAGCTGAGGCTGGCTGTAAATCTTCGATCCTCCTGTCTCAGCCTCCCAAGTACTGGGATTACAAGTGTGTGCCACCACGCCCGGCTTTTCAGTTCAGTTTTTGACTCCAGTCTGTAGAGTGACTATGACCCAAGATGACCCAACACCCTAGGGTCAGGTGTTCACCCACGTCCATTCATCTGTGCTGGGCAAGTAAGGCCCTTGTCCAAAGAACATACAGCTGGGAGTGGCTGATTAGGTGCTGTGATTAATAAACATCTCTGGTGCATCTTAATAAACTGAATAATTTTTATAGAACTGTTTTCCCCATTTTCTTTTTTTTTTCTTTGCAGTACCGGGGATTGAACCCAGGGGCGTTCTACCTCCGTGCTACACCCCCGGCCCTATTTTTTTATACTTTATTTTGAAACCGGGTCTCACGAAGTTGCAGAGGGCCTCTCTAGGTAGAGAGAGAGAGAGAGAGAGACAGGGAGAGAGAGAGCTGAGGCTGGCCGCGAACCCGGATCCTCCAGTCTCCGCCTCCCAAAGTACTGGGATTACAAGCATGTGCCACCATGCCCAGTTCCCCATTTTCTGAGAGTTTGAATTTCTATTATCTTGCAGAATATTAACAGTTTCACTGAATTTATTATCATATAAAAATATATATATATATATATAAATATATATATATTCTAGCACTTTTTATCCACATAATACATGCTGATATTAAATAAGATAGATTGTAAGAATGAATCCCATGAGACTTTCTTCAGAGCATCCCAGATGGATACGGCCCATTAAACAGTACTATCTTTTGAGTTCAATCCATTAATCATGACTCTAAATATTTTCAACTTCCTGGGATCACATTGGAAGCAATGGTACGATTGTTGTTGTCTTCCAGAATATTAGAAATTTTATTTCATTCCAATTAAAATTTTCTCAATTCTATATGAAATACTTCACAGAGCTAATTCTTGGAATCTTGTAATGACACCATTCTTTACATTTCCCCCCTGAATTACTTCTGGACTTAAAGTAGCTAGTGTCTTGAAGCTGTAGTGTATTGGTGGGAGAGTCTCTGCTGAAATAGACACAACATGAACTCTTGGATCCCAGTTAATGAACTGCTGAAGCCTACTAAACAATGGCACGTACTGTTGCCAGTGGTCATCTCGAACTAAGCTGCAGAGCTCCGCGCCCAGGTTCTGTCACACTAAATAGACTCATCTCACCAAGTATCCAGATCAGGCTCACTGCCTCTACTCAGGCAGCCTCTCCTGACTAGTGGTAAACATTTTGATTAGTGAGAAGTGTTTTCACATCTGCTTATTTCAAGCATAAGTGCTTTTCTCCTTCTCACAGAAAAATTGGGATAAGGCAAATATCATCAGCCCCATTCATTTCCACTTGCAGTTTCAGCTAGTACGTAAATACAAGGCTGGGAAGACCAGAAAATGTCTTAAATTAACACAGCATTAGAACTGCATCGCCCAGTGCCAGGAAATGATGGGAAACTGGCATTCTTAATGGGACGGTGGTGAGTATTCATTTTTCCATCTGGAAGCTGAGCACGTGCAGTTTAGGAGATTGGAAACTGGTGTGACTTCAGTGCTGCAGCCACCTAAACTTTATAATCCCGATAGTGACATTCGCATTTAAAAATGAATGTGTTTCTGGGGCAGGGGTGTAGCTCAGTGGCAAAGCACTTGCCTAGTATGCACAAGGCCCTGAGTTCAATCCCCAGCACTAGGGAAAAAATAAAAGTTTCTGTAAAAGTATGTAAATGAGAAATAAAACAGAAACCAAGTCCATTTTTCAGAGGTAACCTGGGCATGGCTACGTTTAAAAAAAAAAATTCATGGGATGGGTAGGTGACCCAGGACCACACTTTGATCACTACTAATAAGGCCTTGGAATTTGGAGACATTCTTTGCTCTTTTCTTTACTGGATTCCAATTTTAACAAGAGTTGCCAGAATCTCCTTAGAAATACTGAATATTGGGGAAATGGAAGGAAACTAAGTAACATGAAGACACACCTTGTGCCACAAATCAAATCCTGTCGTTAGAGCTTGGATAGAGAACCTCCCTGGGATCAACAGCTCGTTCCTCTGTTAGAAGCGCCCTCTGGAAATTAACGGGCTTGGCTTTGTATCTCCGACTGTTCTGCACAAATGAACCAAACTGGGAATCAGTTGGAGTCACTGAAGCTTAACACAACTCCAGCTATTGTTTACATGGCTCCCATGAAACCCCTGTGCCAAACTGATTAGATTTACAGTTCATTCGATAAGCTTGTCTGCTCATGGCACATGAGGCAGTGAACCTTTTCACAAGATGAAACTAGAGCTGGAGAGGGGGAAAACACACAGAACTTTTAATGAACAGGGAGGCTGAGAGACTTTGGTGGGGATCATTTAAGTTTTTAGAAAGCCTCCCTAGTGCTAGGACCCTTGGTCTCAGTGTTAAAATGACACTTGGGGATTTGCCCTCTGTTGACCAGAAACTCTGCAGCGCTATCTTAAAATTCTTTGTGACCATGGACATGTTTAACACTGATGCAACTAAGGACAAGAAAAGACTCCTTAAAATAAAGATGAAGTGGGTCAGGAAGCACTGTGCGGGTCTGTGGAAGCCATCACCAACCACACAACAACAGAGTCGTTTTTGTCTCTGGTTCTTCCCCACCCCCAGCCCCAGCTAGAGACTGGGGGAAAGTGTGTAAAACTTACCCCATTGGCACATGTTTTGGATCTATTATTAAGTGGTTGGGAATTAGTCATGGAGCTATGAAATCACACCCAAACTCTTTCTAGTCACCTTTCTTCCAGTATAACTGATATCATCTCTCAAAGAGCATGACTCGATAGCTTTGTCAACCACAGCCTAGTGCTATGGACTTACTCCCACCATGAAAAGTGCAGAGGAGGTGGCCGGCTGACGCCAACCATCAGAGGAGTCCCTCGTGGGAACTTGATTCCACTTCTGTTTTGGTTATCTACTGTTTTATCACAAACAGCCCTGAAACAAACATCGCTGTATTAATACCGCAGAATTCTGTGGTAGAATTCAGGTGGGGTTTGACCAGGAGATTCTTCTGCTCTACTTAGTGTCAGCTGGGGCCGCTCGGTGTCATCCAGCTGGTGGCTGGGAAGGCTTGTGGGGTCCAAGGTAGTGTCACCCCCATGGCCTTAGCATCAACAGCTGGAAGGCTGGAACTCTTCCTCTCCATGAGTCCTCATGCCCACTCCACCTGGCAGTTGGACTTCTTACATGATGGTTCAGGGTTCAGGAACAAGTGTTCCAAGAGTCTCAGGAATAAGCAATAGGGTTCCTTATGTTCTAACCTTGAAAATCTCAGAATTTCATATTTGTTCATTTCTCTCTCTCTCTCTCTCTCTCTCTCTCTCTTTCTCTCTCTCTCTCGTGTGTGTGTGTGTGGTACTGGGGATTGAACCCAGGGGCATTCTACTTCTGAGCTACACCCCCAGCCCTTTTTATTTTTTTTATTTTGAAACAGGGTCTTGCTAAGTGGCTGAGGCTGGCCTGAAACCTGCAACTCTCCTGTCTCAGCCTCCCAAGTACTGGGATTACAGGCATGTGCCACTACGCTTAGCTGTATTTGTTCATGTCTATTGATCAAGAAAGTGACCAAAGCCAATTCAGATCAAGGAGAAGGGTAGTAGATCCCACCTCTCACTAAGAGAAATGTAAAAAAAAAAAAAAATCTGCAACCATTCTGAATCTGCCTCAAATACTTTCTTGTGACCTGAGAAAAAGAACTCAGTATTATAAGTCATTTTTCAAATCTCTTATCCAATAACAGAAAAAATAATAGGAGAAAATTCTCATCCCCCAAAACAAAAACAACCTTTACATAGCCCCAAACGAAAAAGACCTATTCCATATTAAAAAGATGTCGTATTCCTTGCCAGGCTTGGTTTTGGATTCTCTTACAACCTAAGTTCTAAAATTGGTTTTGTTGGTGCCCTCTCCTTCCAATGTGGCTTTTAATCCTGAGATGCTAACATTTGAGAGATCCATTAAAGAGAATATATGACTGAGAGTAATTATATTGCTTTCAGATAGATAACTCCTGGCTAGAAACTTTACTACTGACCTTGATTAAGTCACAGAGAAAGTTGATGTTTCTGTAAAATGGTTGAGTCTGTAAGTGTTAAACTCTGGGACTCATACTTTGGCTGTCTTTCCATTCTTTGCCTCCTGGTCCACCATCTTATTAGAGCAACCACACTACCTTACACAGAATTCACCAGAATTTTATATAAGCTAGAACTATGGCTTTAAACCGTATCATCTCATCACTGCAGGTGTGAACACAAGCCTATTTCCTTCAGGCTTTTCATTTTCATTGCAATAAAAAGTCACGTGTCTAGTATTCTTTAAGTTCATAAGCCTCGGCCATGTTGCTCTAGGACTCAATGCATACCTTCCCCCAGGAGCCTTTCCTGAGAAAGCTCAGCTGGCACCGAGCTTCTTGCCATCCAGGCATGTGCCGTTGAAACAGGGAAAGGGCAGGGTGCAGAGACAGACCCAGTTATTTACTGCTGGGTGGGGTAAGCCGTGAGGGGGGTGTTTAGGGAAATCTATCATTTGAGCCATTTTCTTCCTACTTCATGTCTCCATGTCTTCCCATTGCTTGGTGACAAAAGGATGATACTCTGAAGGTGGCAGCTTTGTGAGCACCTAGGACAGCAGACCAAAAAGTGAAACAAGTACATTTTCCAATTTAGGGAACCTTGTCCTCCCAGAGCCCTGCTGCTTTGCTCAAAGGGCTTCTGGATTTGCAGCCACATGGACCCCCACCCCCACCCCTGCCATCCACCCTACCCTCTCCGTGGTCCCTCCAACTTCCTCCAAATCCTGTGCTAGGAATTTCCAATTGGGATTATATAGTCCATTTTGATTTTTCCTAGGTATCTTTGAATTATTGGCAGGGTTATAGCATTAAAGACTTGAGTCCCAAATGGTGCCTTGCTAATTGGTGGACTTTAGGTAGGAGTTTTCTATTTCTGTTAGAATTACTAATCTGGGTAAGGAGAAAGTGTCTTTTAGATACAGTGCACTGTTGGGTAGGCTCTGTTTTAAGCATCCAATACAAAAGCTATGCATTTTTCTTTTTTTTTTTTTTCGGTACCGGGGATTGAACGCAGGGGCGTTCTACCTCCGTGTTATGCCCCTGGCCCTATTTTTTTATGCTTTATTTTTGAAACCGGGTCTCACGAAGTTGCGGAGGGCCTCACTAGGTAGAGAGAGAGGGAGAGAGAAAGAGAGAGAGAGAGAGAGAGGGAGAGAGAGAGAGAGAGAGAGAGCGCGCGCGCTGAGGTTGGCCGCAAACCCGGATCCTCCCATCTCCGCCTCCCAAAGTACTGGGATTACAAGCGTGCGCCACCACGCCCGGCTTGAAATATATTTTTAAAATATACCATTTAAATAGTTTCTTCTACATCTGAATTATTTAAAAATACAGATTGAAACTGTTTAAAAGCACCAAAGTCATTGTTAGTTGACTGTAGCCAGCACATAAAGTCTTAGAGAAATAGATGTGTTTGGTTATTTACAGAGTGTAAATTAGGAAATTCTAAAAGACCATATGAATCAAAGAGGTGACTGTCTCCCATACTCTCTTACCTCCTTTTCAACAGATGTGGCATTATCTAACTGTTTCTGTATCCAATAGCAACTGAGGGTGGGTTGGCTACTTGGGGACAGGAAACTTCTGAAGCAGTTGGGTACAGCTGTATTTCCTAGGAGGGTTCAAGGCTGAAAAAAATTCCCTCTGGTCCACTGGAGTGGGTAGGGGTGTGAATACCCTGTCTAGGCTTTCCATTCTTCTCTAAGCAGGAAAAGCAAGTAGCATGTGTTTATGTATGAACATCCCAGCCTAACGGACAAAATGTTGCTGGTGGTTTTTTCCTGCCAGAAAATACATTGGATCAAGATCACACTTTGCGAACGCTACAATTCCTTGTTTGGGAAGAAGGAAATTTGGTCTCAGTGGACTATTTGTCTGCCAAGGCTGAAGAGGGGTCTGAAGGAGTGGTCTGGGTTATGAAATCAGAAGTCGGGAAATCCTGAATCTTAATTTGGTTGGAGACACAGGCAATGTCTCTTATGAAAAGTCCCTGCTTCGGTGAGGACAATGGCTTTTGCCTTGTGGAGATAAAGCAACTTTAGGATTTCCATAGATTTTTTGAAACTGAAAATGTGAAGTATCAGTGGGCCCAGTTTCCTCCTTTGTCACCAGGGAATGTTCGGAAATAACACTGTAGAGTGCAGACACGTTTGGCCCTTCACTTTTGGTCATGTGATCTGGGACAGCAAAGATATTGTTAAAGGGACATTCTCAGCTGTGTGGTGGTCCACGTTTCTGCATTCTTTTCCTCTTTCCTTTGTTACTTGTTCTATATGGTTCACAGTGCAGAATTTATTGCATTGCCTTCAATGTCTTGTTAATATACTAGTAGAAGAAATCTCCTTATTGTGAGTACCTAATTATTCATCTGCAAATGACTTGCTTTCCAGATTAGAGAATTTGAAGAAATTTTAAAGTTCAAGGTCTGGTTTTACTATCCTGATGCATGTTCTGTTAACCACCTTGCCAATTTATTTTAAGGAATATAAGCTGCTTTAATATTAGAAGCAAGATGTATTCAATAAGATAAAGCTGAGCCAGGCATGGTGGCACATACCTGTAATCCCAGGACTTGGGAGGCTGAGACAGGAGGATAGCAGGTTTGAGGCCAGCCTCAGCACCCTAGTGAGACTCTGTTTCAAAATTAAAAAGGGCTGGAGGTGTAGCTCAGAGGTAGAATGCCCCTGAGTTCAATCCCCAGTAACAAACAAAATATAAAGCTTCAAACAAAATAACAATGGTGTGTGTGTGTGTGTGTGTGTGTGTGTGTGTGTGTGTGTAGAATTGGGGATTGAACTCAGAGATGTTCTACCACTTAGTTACACCCTATCCCTATTTTATTTTTTATTCTAAAACAGGTCTCATGAAGTTATTGCACACTGGCCTGGGACCTGTGATCCTCCTGTTTCAGTCTCCCAAGTACTGGGATTAAAGGTGTGTACCACCAGGTCTGGCAATAACAATGATTTTTAAGTTGGCTATGATTTTAGATCATTCATGGCATGAACCCTCCCCCTGGCTGAATGGATTGTGAAAAGAAGATCAGTATGTGTTTGGAAAAGTCCCTCTTCATCTCTTTCTCTCACTAGGCCTCCCAGCTGGCTAGCCCTCTGTGCGGTTTGTCTCTTCTGAAGTTATGATCCTGAGTCTTGGGACTCCTTGTTGCTTCTCAAAACACTGGCAAGAGATAGAAGTTGTTCAGAACCAGAGTGAAGCACAAACTTGCTGCTAACGAAACCTTGGGCACCGAGAAACTGTGATGTGATGGGGACTCTTTGCCAAGCTATAACCAGACGAATGGTTTATCCTGACCACTTAGATAAAATGAATGTGGAGCACGAGTGACCTCATTGACATGTTCTCTCTTCCTGTGTTTAATGAGATAAGAAATCTGGCTATTTTCTAGATTAGAAAACCGAGTCCTAGAGAAGTAGGGTCACTTGCTCCAGGTCCTCAGGGGCAAGTGGGGAAGGCTAGGCTGCTTTTCCTGAGTGCTTGCTGTGTGACCTGACTGATACACACTGCAGAGATCACTGGCTTAAGACTTAAGCCAGGCCTGTAATCCTAGGAATTGGGTGGCTGAGATAGGAGGATCGCAGGTTCGAGGCCAGCCTCAGCAATTTAGCAAGTCCCCAGCAATTTAGTGAGATCCTGTTTCAAAATAAAATAGGGCTGGGGTATAGCTCAGAGGTAGAATGCCCCAGTGCTCCCCCCCAAAAAAGTTATTTTTATAGAAAGCAAGTAAGTTTTTTCCGTAAATCAATTAACTTAAAAACGTCACCTCCATGTTTGCCTTTCAAAACTGCTTGTGTGTGGTATGAGATATGTATAAGCAAACCATGTTTGTTTCTAATGATGGCTGGGATGGAAAACCAAATATGCCAGGTGGAGACTTCATCCCATTCTTGGGAGCTCAGTTCTAAATTTAACCTGATGCAGTTAAGGTTTGAATTTATTTCTGGCTGGCAAAGCATGGCTTCCTGGTTTAGAAAAATTCCCTCAAAACAAACTGGAAAAAGGAATCCCACCTAAAATGGCAACGTGAAATACTCTACAACATTTTAAGGAGCTCACTGTAAGTGAATTAGAAACATTCCAATGCAGTTTACTTTAAAATAGAGCTGGGTGTTAAAATAAGCGACAGCTGGCAGTTTGGATTCTTTTGATACAAACCAAAGGAAGGTTTCCTCTATAAAATGTACTCTGACTTAGAGCAAATAAATGTCACTTTTTAAAAAAAACAAAAGCATTAAGGTTCAGTGTGGAAGAGAAACCCTTGAACACATATAAAGAGACAAAAAAAAAAAAAACCCAATATGGAAAACCCTGTTTTTTTCTAAAACAAAAAAAAAACCCCACCATTGATATATAGAATCCCCATTTCAAACAGTTTCTATGTAGATCTAGTTCCTAAAACTCTAAGTATAACTTGGGTCAAAATGCATAGCTCATAAAAGCCATATTTGGAAAACCTGTAACTAGGTAGAAGTTCTAGTTTTTATCATAACATTGTAAGTGCTTTATCTTACAATGTGCAATTATCTTACAATTATCACATTAATTCTTTTTTTTTTGCAGTACTAGGGATTGAACCCAGGGGCATTCTACCTCCGAGCTACACTCCTAGCCCTGTTTTTTATTCTTTTATTTTGAAACAGGGTCTAAGTTGCGGAGGGTCTCACTAAGTAGCTGAGGCTGGCCACAAACCTGCGATCCTCCTGTCTCAGCCTCCCAGGTACTGGGATTACAAGTGTGTGCCACCACGCCCGGCTATATCACATTAATTCTATAAACCTTAAGGCAAGGCAACTCTGGAGACAGATCATTCCAACTTCCTCACTGGGAGCAGAGGTGTAGGGAGGTATAGGGGGATTAAAGGGTCACATGGCTAATGCAGAACAGAGGCAGGATCTGAAGCAGGAACTGGGGTCCCACAGACTGTGCTAACTGCTCTGATATATGGCCTCTGGTCAAAGGACTCTGGGGATATGCAAAACTATATAAGATTACTGCAGAAGAAGACTAAGAGATGATTGATAGAAACTCTGTGTTGCATAAAATCAGCAAATATGATATTCTCTACTCTTGGTGATGATGAAGTCCATATAATAATGAACCCGAAAGCGAAATCATTAAAGTAGGTCCCAAGAAATGGAAAACATATCACAAATAACATGGGTTCTTCAGACTTCTCCATGAGTGACCAATATTTTTAAGTTTTTGAAAGCTCCCCTACCAAAGGTATGATATAGAACAATTACATAATTTTCTTTTGAAAAGTATACTGATAAAACATAAAAATTCCCCAGCTTTCATCTGAGAAAATGCCTCTATTCATAGCTTTTCACTACATTTATTTATTTATTTATTTATTTATTTATTTTGGGGATTGAACGCAGGGGCATTCTACCTCTGATCAATACCTCTAGCCATATTTGAACTAATTAATTAATCAATTTGTGGCACTGGCGAGTGAACCCAGGGGCATTCTACCTCTGACTATACCTCTAGCCCTATTTTAATTAACTAATTAATTAATTTGTGGCACTGGGGATAGAAACCAGGGGCATTCTACCTCTGAGCTACACCCCCAGCCCTTTAAATTTTTTGTTTAGAAACAGGGTCTCGCTAGGTTGCTGAGAGTTTCGCTACATTGCTGAGGCTGGCCTCCAATCTTTGATCTTTCTGTCTTAGCCTCCCAAGTACTGGGATACAGGCGTTTGCCACCACACCCGACTACTGATTTTTAATTTAAACTTTCAGTTTGTAAAAGTTTCTTCTGTGATAGTATAATTGTGTTTTTAGATTCTTTTTTGTTTTCTAACTAACTTTTTTTGTTTGTTAACTGGTTTTCTAGAGCCCTTTCTTCCTGCAATGTGCACACCTTCTTTTCTGTAGGCACTTGTACATGCAAACACACATGCACACACACCACACACACTCCATGCCCTGTATAACTAGCACACCCTTATCACCTAGCTATCTCTCTCCCTTTGGTTGCAGACAAGTATCTTTCTGTCTCAGCTTTCTTTCTTCCATTAAAACTATGTATCTCCCTCCCCAGATTTTTTGCCTCATGACTTTTTAGACTTTCCATTCTTTCATTCCTTTGACCCCAGAGACTAATTCATCCTCAGTAGATCCTGAACAACTTCTAAATCTCCCCTTTATAACACACTTTATAAAATACTGAACTTTGTTTTACCATGGGAATGACAACTGAGTTACAAAATTTGATGGTGATAGGAAGCGATGACTATCTTCAAAGAGATTATGTTTGGAGTATGGGAATTTGACTCAACTTCAAGTATGTTTGGTATCCTAGGGAGGAGATAGGTAGGAGGTAGATCAATAGCTGATAAAATTTTCATCTGTAATGGGCCCTGGGCATACTTCAAAACTAGTCTTATTTGTATTTTCTTTATCCAATTCTCCTCCCTCACAAGTATTGTTCAGTTCAATAGTGCTATGTGTTTGTGATATTTAAATCTCATTTTATTTTGAATTCCATTTTAAGCAGAATCAGTGTTTGAGATCAAGTAGATAACACTGGCCATTCATACTTTTTTTTTGATGGGTACCAAAGATTGAACCTAGAGGCATTCTACCTCCGGGCTACACCCCCAGCCCTATTTTTTATTCTTTATTTGGAAACAGGGTCTCACTAAGTTGCGGAGGGCCTCACTAAGTAGCTGAGGCTGGCAGCAAACCCGGATCCTCCGGTCTTAGCCTCCCAAGTACTGGGATTACAAGCATGCTCCACCACGCCCGGCTCCTATTTTATTTTTAATTTGGAATCAGGGTCTCGCTAAATTGCTGAGAGCCTCGCTAAATTGCTGAGGCTGGCTTCGAACCTGTAATCCTCCTGTTTTAGCCTCCCAAATACTGGGATTACAGGCATGCATCACCATGCCTGGCTTCCTGCATCACTTACTGAAGACATCTTAGGAAGGAAGTAATGAATGCTCCACAGAATTACTCTTAGAAGCAAGGGGTGGATGTTTGGAATAGTTCACAGGTGGTATGACAGGGGCAGAGCCAATCAGAAGGAGTCCTTGCAGTGCCAGGGTTTAAGGGTTTAAGGTCCTGAGAAAATTGGTGAGTCCTATGAAAATGGACAGGATAGAGGCTGTTGCACTTGCAGAGTTCAGGGCAACAGCTTCTATTAACCAGTTCAGAAATACCTCAGCAGTCATGGCAGCCCTGTCACTGGCTCCTGGCTGAGTACTACATCCTGCAGTGAAGTTCATTATGCTCAACCTTAATAGTGTGGACCTTTTCTCTCTGGAATAGCACATGTTTAACATGAAGAAGAAAGGCCAACTTACATGAAAAAAATCATATTGCAATTATTTTCTAGTTTACAAGATGATCATGTCCAATACTTTCTCAATCTTATCAACAGCCAGGCGTGGTGGCGCACGCTTGTAATCCCAGTACTTGGGAGGCTGAGACCAGAGAATCCGGGTTCGTGGCCAGCCTCAGCTACTTAGTGAGGCCCTCCGCAACTTGTGAGACCTGGTTTCGAAATAAAGAATAAAAAAAAAAAATAGGACTGGCGTGTAGCTCGGAGATAGAATTCCCCTGGGCTCAATCCCAGTACCACACACACAAAAAAAATCTTAACGTGAATTTGTTTTAAAAAAAAGTGTGATCTCCAAAAATCATGTACTGCATTTAAATCCACCACATCCCACTTTAGACTATATTTGACCAGAGGTACTGAATGGCAAAGAAGGTGTACACACCCCCAAGATGCTGAAGGACTCACTCTGGCAGCTGCTACCCCCTGTGGAGACCTTTGATGATGTTCCTCCAGCTTTTCTGAGTGGCTCAGGCTGTTCCCTTGGCACAAAATTTCCTCAAGGTGAAGAAGAGTGCCACCTGCCATGCGCACACAGCTCCAGCTCTCTCCTGGGACTGTGCCTGCTTCCATTTTCAAGGCAGGAATGTCAGACTCCACGGAGGGCTCCGCAGTGCGTTCCAGGATCCTTCAGGCTGGCACTCCCATCTTTCCACACCATGGGGCATCTTTGGCCAGCTGCTGAAAACCATGGACCCCTTTTCAGAACAAGGGTTTTAGATGCACAAAATAAAATACATGGGTTTACAAAAGCAACCAATTATATTGAAATACAGTTAGTAAAACGTTTAAAAACTGTATGCTATTACTGGGCATGGTGGTGCATGCCAATAATCCAGTACTTGGGAGGCTGAGACAGGAGGATTGCAGGTTTGAGGGCAGCCTCAGCAATGTAGTGAGACTCAGCAACCTAGCGAAACCCTGTTTCAAAATAAAAAATAAGCCAGGTGTGGTGGCACATGCCTTTAATCTTAGTACTTGGGAGGCTGAGACAGGAGGATCACAGGTTGGAGGACAGCCTCAGCAAGTAGTGAGACTCTCATCAACCTAGTGAGACCCTGTTTCAAAATAAAAATAAAAAATAGGGCTGGGGATGCAGCTCAGAGGCAGAATGCCCCTGGGTTCAATCCCCAGTAACACACACACACACACACACACACACACACACACACAAATAAAAATTAAAAAAGGCTGGGGGTGTAGCCAGTGATAAAGCATTCCTGGGTTCAATCCCCAGTACCAAAAAAAAGTGTGCTATTGCAATGTATAAGCTTCTTTATTGACATATTATACAAGGTCTAGCCGAGGGTCCTAAGAACTACTGTAATTCGAGATATTTGCAACCACTGTGTGTAATGTCATGTAAAAATCTCATGTTTTCTACTGGTGACGAAGTCATTGGTACTTATCCTTCTGTCACTGCGGTTTGTTGCCTACATAATGGAAGGAAATGCTAAGTGGTAGTTAGAGGCTAGTGAAAATAAAAATGTAAAATTTTTTCTCATCCAAGTTCAGCGTACCTCTGAATTAGTGCTCTCCCTCTAGTTTGGAACCTTGTAGAATAAGTTGCCCTAAGGTTGCCCCATAGAGAGCGGCCCCATTCCTCGCCCAAGGAGGCAGACTTCGTGCCACCCACAGACCTCAGAGCTGCGTCTTGGCCTGGACGTTCTCCCCCTGACCAGACAGGGGTCCACTTTGAACAAGCCATCCTTCCTGCGGAGGGGTTTCTTCTCAGCGTCAGAACGCCTGCAAACCGCGCTTGAAACCTGACTTCAGTGTGGCTTCCCCACAAACTCTCCTTGTCACCTGGGCACAGATCCCTAGGTGATCTGGGGCAAGGTTAAACTTCGCTCTTCTCATCTGCAAAAAGAAAATACTCATCTCATAGGGTGGTTAGGATTAAACGAAGTAATGGCTGCTTTGCAAGTTGTACAACACTATCAAAGTGTGTGTGCTAGTATCATTTTCGACGGTTAGGTCTTTGAGGAGCCCAAAAGTAGGCAGCTCCAGCTCCCAAGCGTTGGGCACGTGCCCAAAACTTCATAACCCCTTAGAGAGTGATGGTTGTAGTATGCTTTTGCACGTGGACTCCCAGCTGCAAGAACAGGCTGCTCGGGGCGCTGAGGCCGGCTTGTCACCTGCACTTTTCTTTACTGACAGGTAGTAAGCCCGTCTTTCTCGCTCGCGCTGCACCGCAACCACACTTCCGCGCTCCTCCGGCCCGCGGCGGGGTGCGGCGGCTCGGCGGCGGGGTGGGGCGGCTCGGCGGGACCCCGGCTTCCGGGCAGGTGAGGGGCGGGGAGGTGGCGCGCGGCGGGGGCGGGGCCAGCGCGGGGCGGGGGCGGGGCCGGGGCGCGCGTCACTTGATAAAACGCCGGCGAGTCTCCAGAGAACAACGGGCTCATTGAGCGGCCGGGCGCTGCGGGCGAGGGGCGCTGCGGGCGCGGGGAGCGGCCGGGAGCGGCCGGGCGTGAGCGCGACCGTCGGGGTGGGCGGGCGCAGTGGCCAGAGCCGGCGAGGTGGCCGCAGCCGCGCGGCAGGCAGCAGGCAGCCTCGGACCCGGCCCGGAGCGCCCGGCGGCCCGCAGGTCCCCGCGCGTCCCGGTGCGCCCGCCCATGGCGGCCGCCCGGCAGCTGTGCCTGCTCTACCTGTCGGCGGGGCTCCTGCCCCGGCTCGGCGCAGCCTTCAACTTGGACACCCGCGAGGACAATGTGATCCGGAAATCGGGGGACCCCGGCAGCCTCTTCGGCTTCTCGCTGGCCATGCACTGGCAGCTGCAGCCCGAGGACAAGCGGCTGTGAGTTCCCCGGCTCTCCCGCCCCCACCGGGGCCGCGGCCCGCGCGCGGAGGGCAAGGCGCGCCCTGTTCCCGCCGGCCGGCCCTGCCCGGCCCTGCCCGGTCCCGGCCCCGGCCCCTGCCCCTGCCCCGGCCCCGGTCCCGGCCCTAGCCCCTGCCCCGGCCCCGGCCCCTGCTCCGCCGCCCGGGCAGCCGCGCCCACCGCACCCGGCGGAGGAGGACCCCAGGCCACCCCGGCGGCCCGGGCCCCGAGAGAGTGCAGTCATTTTCTAACCAAGTGCTTTCTGCTGGGTCTTCCGTCCCGGCATGTTCGTTGGGACCCCGGCAGGTGGCACGCTTCGCTGAGTTTCACAAGTGTTTGGGGCTGGGGGTGGGATGTAAGGTCGCCGCGCCGCTGCTGCAGGGTTGCTGGGAGTGTTGTGCCAGGAAGATCCAGGCCTCTCCCAACCTCACGGGACGCCCCGTGCCCTCGCGGAAGTTGGAAAGCCGCTTTCATCGTGTCCTGGGTGACTTTTTTTTTCCCTGCAAGGAGGGCTCTCCTGTAGGCGATACTTTTACATGCTCCCCGTCCCCCTTAAGATGGAATTGACCAAGCACCTGTTCCCAGGACAAAAATCAGCTAAGAAAATAAGTTTCTCCGAGTGGTGTGCCTGGGCCCCTGCCAAGTTCCCTAATCGTTCGGTGGCACCCGAGACCCCCTGCGCCCCTGCCTTGGGCGGGCTCAGCTGAGGGGTTAAAGCAAAATGTCCGATCTGAGCTGGGACTTAGCCAACAAGGTTCGGAAGTGACAAGCCCCACCGGAGCTGCGCTCCTCGCAGGAGACCGGCACTCTTGTTTGGTTCCCACATGAGCCAACTCTTTAGACTAAAGAGGGTATTCTGGGGCTTAGTCGCCTTAATCGCTGTGGGGCTTCATTCTTGATCCAGGTTACTGAAAAACAGACTAACAACAAAAGGTCCCCTCCCTACCCAGGCCTTTAGTTGAACCCAGGTCCTTCCAGGACCAACAGACCAGAGAAAGCAAAGTGCAGCCACGGTAAAGAGACTTTCCTCCTTATGATGGGCTTTTAGAGCTGGAGGAAGCCGCGATTTCAGCGGCTAGCTTCGTTGGAATTTGTGACTATTGCGTGTCCTTGAATCTTAAAGTCAGCCCCCCCCCCCAGGACACCTGCTAGGTGAAGCAAAGATATAGCTGGGGGAGGGGCCTCACAAGCCTGTGTCCTAAGTTTGCAGGCCTGGCCATAAGTTTGCTTATACTCTGCTTTCTCTCAGAAATAATTGTTGTTAAGCAGTAACTCCGAAATGAAAGGTGGTTTCTGCTAACTCAGTTAATGGATGACGTTCAGTGTCTCAGACTACTGTGTGTAGCTGTACGAGCACCCACATGGGGGAGTTGAACTTGTTAGCAGAAGTGATTGTGGGCCAGAGAGGGAAAGCCTGCCCCTTGGCATTCTCTGCACCACAGGCCCACTGAGACATACTGTCCAAGCAGAGGTTGTGAAGGGAAAGTACTGGGGCAAGAAATGTTCTTGGGCTAGAGATTTGCAAAATGTGCCTTGAGCTAGGAATCTCTTGTCGTGAAGGTGAGCTGAATGCTTGCTAAAACTTGTCACTGCCCCCTCCGTCAGAAGAAGCCTGTGACTGGGGCCTGATGACTTCTAGAAATGCTTTTCTTTAGGGCTGATGCCGGGGAGTAGCTGGTCAGATCCTGGCGTGGGGAGAGGCCCACTTTAAAGGGACTGTCTCTCCCTAGAGCTCACAGGCAGGAACCACACTCTGGGGGGCTGTGGTTTGTGTCCAGTACTGCCCCTGCCCTTTGGTAAAGTATTCTAGCTTCAGGAGTAGCATTGATCCTCCCAGGATAACCAGCAAATGTGGCCCATATCACATCTATTGTCCTCTTTGACAGAAAAGGATGTGGGTGTAGATGACAAAGCCAGTGAGATTCAGACAGCTGGTCCTGTTTCCTAAACTTTGGAAAAGGTGAATGGGAGTATTTCAGGAAACTGGTGGGAGAGACACCTGAACTCAGATTCCTTCTTGGCCATTTAGAAGCTGTCTACTTACTTTGAGCTTTAGTTTCTTTATCTGTAAAATGGAGATATAACTGCTTAATACGGTTGTTGTGAGAATTAAAAGAACATGCAAAGCACTAAATGTCTGCCTAGTGTGGGTACCCACTGACTAAGTGGTAGATGCTAATGATAATAGATTAAAAAGCACTTAACGGTGTTCCTACTGTGTGTGAGGTGCTGCATGAGGTGTTCTAGACACTCTGTGCCTAAGACTGCCAAAGAATAAAGCCAAAGGTTATTATTGCTTGGGTAATTAATATCCTAAACTCTAAGTCACATTCATGAAGCCCAAAGCAACTAATCGGTCCTAATTAGACTAATAGCAAAAGTAAGTTTACTGAAAAGCAGCTTTGAGGCAGAAGTAAAATATCATAGATGTGTGGGAATACCAGATAAATGCTTTATTATGGAAAACCCATCATAGATTTTTTTGGTTTGAATTTTCTACAGTGCCATCTAATAATAACATCTTTAATTCTACTTAAGATTTTTATATCAGAATAATACTGTTACTGAGCTCAAGCCCCCAAACACATTGGATGTTCCTAAAGCTTTGCGGGCCATCAGACCAAGCTAGGTGCTGTAAAACTTCATCCAGGTGTTTAAGCTGTATGTTAAAGAAGTTTCAAACTCCAAAAGATTATTAGGTGGTCGGCAGAGTGACTGAGATCAAGGTCTGAGTGCCTTGAGATTTTCCATTTCTCTTAAGTAGTTATGATTGAGTCATCCCTAAAGGTGGAAGGTGTGTGGTGATGATGACTGGGTATACGCATCCTGTGAATCATTCCCCAGCTCTTCTGGGAAGAGATGGAGCTGTATATGACCACAGGGCAGAACCTAGGAGGAGAAGGAGAAGCTGTCTTTCAGTGATTCTGGATTGCTCCCAATCCTTACATTCTTCTTTTGGAGACTATCTCTTTAATTTTGTCTTCCTTTGTACTAGGGATTGATCCCAGGGGCATTCTACCTCTGAGCTATACCCCCAGCCCTTTTTATTTATTTATTTTTTGATACTAGGGATTGAACCCAGGGGTGTTCTGCTTCTGAGCTGTACCCCCAACCCTACCCCCCTTTTTTTTGAAACGGGGTCTCCCTAAATTGCTGAGACTGACCTCAAACCTGCAATCCTCCTGTTTTAGCCTCCCAAGTACTGGGATTACAGGCATGCGCCACCACGCCCTGCTGGAGACTTTCTCTTTGATCACCATTCTCTTCCAGAAGCTTTCCAGGTCCATTGGCACTACTTTTCTGACTCTACAATGTCTGTCCGTGGATTTACTCAGATTTGTGATGTTCCATCTTTGATGCATATTTTCTAATTTAGAGATTATCTCATCTAACTGCCTCCCTTTACATGAAGAAACTGAAGCTGAAAGTTGTGAAATGCCTTGTGCTAAGTCTACAGCTCCCTATGCAAAATCTTAACAGAATCTGGATTTAAAACTGGTATTTCTGACTCATGCTCATGCCTTCTCTAAAAAGAAAAGTCAAAAGTGTCCTTTTGGAGAAAGGACAAAACTGGAGAAATTGGCAAGCATTTGAGTTTTGGAAATGTACTATATTGTGTTGATTTATTAAACTGCTTCCCATATGGGTCAGGGCTATCTATTTAAATATTGGTGCTGAGACTTTCTTTCTATCGACCCTTATTCCAACTGGCCGTGGGTCCTTCCTTTTGAAAAAGTCCAGTGAAGTGTGACTCACTAGCCAGGGATCAGAGCTGTGTCCAGGATGTGTACCTGAGCACTTGCTTCCTTCTATTCTTTCCTTCTGTCAGAGTGCCATGTGGCCCAGGGCCATCTTCCAGGAATTGCTGGTCACCTTGAGTCCTGAGAATGGAGAAAAAGCTGAAATGGGCAAGGCGACTTAGAGGAAATCTTAGGATTCTGCAAGAAAGCAGAAATAGGTTTAATTTTAACACAAGCTGGTGTGAGGATTGGAAGGGTCAAAGTATAGTATAAATAATTTGTCAGGAAAGTCAGGTTAAATGTTCATAGAATAACATTATGACAAAGAAACAGTTATTCTGCCTTTTTGGTTGTATGGACTACTCTAGCATAACAATATATTAAAATTTAACTTGTTTTCATAACTGGAGTTACTGGAACTCTGGTTCCAGCACAAGGTTCTCTGAGGAACTTGGATCAACATCTTAGTGTGACCAATGTGGCCACTGAATTCTGTGGCATTTTCAAGAGGGACCATGGAGACAAAACAGAAAATACTATGATGTGCTTGGATGACAAGGTCTGATTAGTGCTGAGTCAGCCCATCTTAAGAAAGAATATAATCAAATCTCAAGAACCCATTCTACCCTGCAGCGATTTCTTCTTTCTCTGGATGTTGATAGCACATGTGTCTGACAGTTCTGATGTTTGACTGGTATTCTGCATCTTCAGGGGATGCTCTGATCTCCCAACTGGATTACAGGTTATGTGAGGGCAGGGATCTTCTGCTCATTTCTTTGCATGATAGCACCTAGCATGTGCCTTGCAAATACAATGGACGCATATTATACACTCAGTTTAACTTGAGGAATCAACTCTTCCTTGCTGAGGGTGGAGGGAGGGGAGAAATCCCTTTATTTACCCCTTTGTCCTCCCTTGCTCAGGCCTTGGTGTCTGTTGTCCCTAGGGAAGGGGAAGATGTAGCTATAGTGCACACAAGAAATTAGTTTTTGGTTTTTGAGTTTAAGCACCCAGGTCCTGGCTGAAGAGTTTCATGAGTGACTTTTAATTACACTTGGCTTTTGCCCTAGAGGCAGACATTAGAACTTAACCCCAGAAAAAACAGGTTGACCTGCACTGCAGTGAGTACTCAGGATTTGCTGAGTTGGTCTGTTTTTATTAGAGTCTTGCTAGAGAAGCATGGCTGTAGAATAGAGGTCTTGAAGGCAACTCGACAAGGGTGTGGGGTCAGATGGGAGTAAGCATGTGAGGGTTCCTGTGAGCTGATAGTGGAAGGGTTAATCGGATTCTCAGCCCGGATCTATTCTGTAAGTGTGATCCAAGATCTGTTCTTATAGCTTTCTAGGTTTGAGCTAGACGAGCCTCCCCACTTGATGCAGAAGGCAGCACATGGTGTAGTAGATAAGAACTGAGCCCAGAGCCACCTGGGATCAAATCTGGCTGTGCCATTTGCTCGCTGTGACATTGTGCAGGATGCCTCTCTGTGCCTCCTTTCCTCAGCTGTAAGGCAAGGATACCTTGCCTTAGATGAGTTCTGGTGCAGAGGAGGCAGTTAAGTAAATGTGGACACCGAGGCTGCAAGAGGTGAAGTGGCCATGGCACGTTGGGCAGAGTTGGTCTTACATCAGTACCCTCCATGCCGCCCAACCTGTACTGTGTGTGTGCTTCCTTCTTTGGGGTTTGATTTTGATAATGTTTAAGTGTACATTTTCCCATTCTTCGATTCAACAGTTACTCTATGTTGGAAAGTACATCTCAAAAGAACCATGCCAGGTAGCCTTTTGTAACTGCCAAGCAGTAAGTAAATCCCAGTGAGGTTTCAGCATTCAGAGGAGATGAATGGGCAGGTGGGCCAACATCCCAAGGCTCTGGAATGGACAGTGATTGCATGGAGTACCCTCGCAGGGTGGGTTGGGCAGTTACAGGGTGGACTTGGTGAGGATACCAGCTCTCTGGTTTCCAGGACTTCTCAGATCTCTGACTCTGAAAGCACCCCCACATCCCCATCCTTAGGAGGCTGGGTCATTTGCACTTTGCTCAGGGCAGGGTTGATAGTTTATTTTTCTTAGTCTTTTGTTTGACTTTAATGTGTGGTAGGAAGGAGCTTGCATGGGAGTGAATCTGACTGTAGACAACAAAACTGCCTAAGGTTGGGAGATACATTGTCAAAGGGTGGAAGTAGTGTTTCCCGAGCAGATTTGAGCAGATTTGTTTGTTAAACCGGCATTTAGAATTGCAAACAGCGATCCCTTGTAACTAAATTTATAAGCTGTTTGTTAATTTGTCCTGAAGCGGGGCGGGTACATGGGCCTTTACCAGACTTGGTTCCTGTCGTCAGCCTAGTAACAGGTGGAATGGCCACCATCTAACCCATGGCTATCTGGCTTTTCTGTTTAGACAAACAAGGCAAGACAGTTCCAAGTGAGCATACCGATCCTGAGACTGGCCTGGCTGTAGAACACCACATTGCACGGCCAGTGCAGGAGCAGTCCCTCCCACCTCACCCTCATGCTGGGTTCCAATGTTAGCTACCGCTGTCACCATCAAATCCCACATGGGTAAAGACTGTGTAGAAAACCTTTAAGTCACTAAAACCAATTAAATGATAAAACAGGCTGTTGTGAATTTGGAGGATGGGGAAGAGGTGCCACTAAAACCAAGTGCACAGAGGGAAAAACAAATGACATGGAGCCTCGAGTGTCTGCTTGATATTTATTTGCCAACCAGCTGTATTTTGCATGTCCTACAATCTGAAGCTTGCTTTTTTTTGCGAAAAGCCATGTCAGATCCAGTATAAGAAAAACCTTTTAGAGAAATATGCTTCCTAAGCCTGCAAGTATAGAAACAAAAATAAACATTGGAATAATTTGAAAGGGGCACGTCAGTCTTGATACGAAGAATAAACGAAGCACAGGGTAATGCCTATTTGCTCTAGATCTGTTTGCTTAGTTTGGTGATACTGGGTCACTATGGTTTCTTCATTTCGAAAAGCACATTGATTAGTACTGAGGTTGTTTTAATTGTTTGTGTACACCCATGTCATGCAAATATAATAAACATCTCAGACCCAGGGGGTAGGGTGTCACTCATCTGTAAGTCTCCTGAGCCAAATACCTACTGTGTCCTTGCAGATCAGAGGCCCTTCTCTTTAGGATGTGCTGCCTTTGATCAAGGGATCAGTCTCCTGTGGTCCGGACAGAGCACTGGGATATAAAGTTAACTAAAGGGTTCTAATCATCCTAATCAACTGAATTGCAGCCAGGGGTGTGGAAGGGCTGTTCTGGGTATGGGGGACTGCTGGCAGCTCAGAGTGTGAGTCTCTTCTGTTCCTTCTCCTTGCTGTGGGGAGGGAGAAGTCCTTCCCCGGCCTGTTCCTGCTCATACATCTGTGGGATGATGGCTGGACCTCCTACTGCAGTGTGGTTGCTTGTTTCTTTAGAACATAGGTATTGAAACAGCGAAAGTAACGGAATGGAAATGTTTAGAATTCTCCAAGGCTCTGGAGAGATTTGAGATAGGAAAAGGACTTGGAATACCTGAGAATGTGAGCTGTGGAGAACCTGCAGATAGGACTTAAGGAATCCAGCTTTGCTATGACAAGTGCACCTGAGTTTCCAAATAAGGGAAAGTTTAAAGAGGCTCAGATGTGATCAGGTGGATTGGCAGAGATGTAATTCTAGGAAAATGGAATTATCTGCCACTGAGGCTTTGTGGCAACTAGTGACACTAGGCCCAGGTGCTTGAGACAGTATTTGGGAAAAAGTTGAGAGCTGACTTTAAGATCAGTGTGTTAGTCAGCCTTCTGTCACGGTGACAAAATACCTGAGAAAATTAACTTAAAAGGAGGAAGGGGTTAATTTGGCTCATGGTTTCAGACTGAGGTTGCTTGGCTTCATTGTTTTAGGCCTGTGGTGAGGCAGAACATCATGGCAAGGAGCACATGGTAAAGCAAAGCTGTCACCTCATGCAGACAGGAAGCAGAGAGAGAGGCAGGGGTGGGGTGGGGTCCCAGTATCCCCTTCAAGGGCATGCCCACAATGACCTACCTTCCTTCTGCTAGGCCCCACCTCTTAAATGTTCCACAACCTCCTAATAACCCCATAAACTAACAACCAAGCCTTTGTGGGACATCTATGAGCCATATCATAATAATCAGGATGAGGAGGCTTTACATGACCGTGGGAGTACAGAGATACTTCTAAACCCTGCTGGGCTCAAGGAGAGGGGACCTAGGGAAGGATGAAGGAGAGGACTGCCAGAGTAGGTGGTCCAAAGGTCAGGAGGGGACTTTAGAGATCAGAGAAGTATTTTAATTCTAGAACACTGTAAAGCCCTTGCAATACCATATCAGGTTAAGCCAGTAATTTAATAAGCGGATAAACCAGGTAATCTAATGCTTGCATTGTATTTAGAAAGGTCCCAGGGCTGTACTGAGATAACTGAGAAAGGGATGTCAGGGTATAGCGAGGCATCCTCAGGACCCTCACTCAGAGAATGATCCCAGGAGGAGCTCTAAGAGACAGTGATTCCGCCCCCATCAAAAGCTTAGCAGCAGTCAGGAGCTGTCAAAGAATATTTTTCAGTGTCTCTGTGAGTTCATTATTTCTTTGTGCATATATGTTTATTTATATTTGTTTTCTATTTCAATCTAAAATACATAGGAAATTTTATCCTATTTGAATATGAGAAAGAAGTGATGTCTTTGGCGGGAATGTGCTCTGGACTTGGCAGAGTAACCATAGCCAGCTTGTTTTGGTTTTCCTATAGAAATCATTCAACAGATGTCCACTGAGTATGTGCTGGAGGTACAGCTGCATGGGGGAAGACAAACAGTAAGCAAAATAAATAGATATATTATTTTAGGTGACATTAAATGATACAGAGGAAAAGAAAGTAGAGAAAGGCAGTAGGGAATGGGGATGGGCTGGGGGGGAGTGGTTGGCAATAGGAAGCCAGGGAAGAATCCAATGAGAAGGTGAAGCTGCAAGTGAACAGTATTCCTGGCAGAACAGCTAGTGCAAAGGCCCTAAGGCAGCAGCATGCTTAGGAAAAGCAAGGTGGCCAGTAGTCTCATTGAAGGCTGACTGCATTGAGCCTTATGGGTCATTTTACTCTTGAATGAGATGAGAAGCCATTGGTGGATTTTGGAAAGAGTATGGCATGTTCTGACTTTGATTTTAAATGGGGTTTAAATGATTTTCTCTCTTTGACTTTGATTTTAAATTATTTTCTCTGGCTGCTACATTGAGGATAGACTATATGAGAGCAAGCACAGAAGTAGTGATACTAATTAGGAGGGACTTGCAATTACAGATAAGAGATGATGGTTGGGACCAAAGTAGTAGCAGTGAAAATAGTAAGAAAGTGGTTGGATTCTGGATATATTTTGGAAGTAGAGGCAACAGGATTTCCTATGGACTAGATAGGGGGTGAGAGGTCAAGATTAGAAAGAAATGTGTTCAAGGTTTTTGGTTTGAATATCTGGAAAGATGAAATTGTGTTCTCATTTGGGGAGGATGGTGAGAGGGATAGAGCAGGAATTTTGTTTTAGCCACAGTGGGTTTGATATGTCTAGATGTGCAAGTGGACTTATTGGTAGGTGGTTGAATGAGTCTGAAGTTCAGGTGGAGAGGTTTGGACTGACAATACAAAGAGTGGCTTCTAGCTTGCATTTAGAATGATGAACAGAATGAGATCTCCAAGGATGGGGGCTAGGACTGTGCTCCAGGGCACTCCTACAGGTAGGAGTCAGGGGGATGAGGAGAGCCAGCCCTGGAGACCAAGGCCAGTGGCTAGCAAGGTAGGAGGTATTGTCCTGGAAGCCACTAGATGAAGGTGTCTCAAAGGGGAGTGGCGGTCAGCTGTATCAGATGACACTGAGAGTTACCCACTGGATCTGGAGCCTCTTGGGGACCTTACCAGCACTGGAGGAGGAGGGAAAGCACTGCCTGGCTGGAGCAGGCTGTGAGCGAATGGGAGAGGAGGGTCTGTAGACAAAGACCAAGGACTCTTGAGGAGTTTGCTATGGAGGGAAAACAGGGCCAATGGGGGTTTGTTTTGTTTTTTAAGATGAGAAAAAAAGTGGGCTGTTTTTTTGAGGATGATTCAGTAGAAAAGGAAAGGTTGATGCAGGAGGGTAGGATTGCAGGTGTGGTGTCTGTGAGCAGGTAACACAGGTGGGAGAGGTCGCCTGCTTCCTGGAACCCAGGTCTGATCTCATAATCATAGTCATGAGAAAGGAAGGCAAGAGTTAAGGGGCGCAGGTGCAGGTGGGGGGTTAGGTGTCCTGGTGGAACAGTATAGATTGGTTTGGTTGCTTCTAATTTCTCAGTGAATAAAATAGGCCATTAACCCTAAGTTACTCTGCTTGTGTAGAAGTTTGCCTCATAGGAGTGAGAACTTCATCGCAGAGGCTGATGGTATGGATTTGAATCCCAGCTCCTTCACCTTCTATTGATTGGACATTCTGTTGACACATCTTCATCAGGCACTAATGGAGGCACTAATCCTCTGCTTCAAGGACAGGGAAGAGTGGATGTGATGAGTGTGAAGCACTGAGCAGAGTGCCTGGCATATCCAGTAAAACGCCAGCCTGTCCTGCTGTGGGTCCCTTGAAGCACTGCATGAATGTAGCTCGCCACATCGGGAGGTCTTGGAGCTCTCTTATCTTTACAGTCTGGTGGACAGCAGGAGTTAGCCTTTGGGGGTGAGATCAAAGGTTAAGTTACCCTATGTGGGAGGGCTACACCTGGAGTGAGGGGCAGTTCATAGGCAGATGGGAACCATAACATCCTCTGTATTCGGAGAGGAAGGGAAAATAAGGGGCTTGGAAGGAGAAAAATGGCAATATGTTAAGATCGGTTGACAGTCTCCATTTCCTTAGGCTATATTTGGGTTGCAGAGAACCACAGCTTTTTATTGTGCTAAATTCTTCCAAGGCTCATTTGAGGTGTGGAGAGAACTTTTCTGGTGCGGAGTGGCTGCAGCTCCAGAGTTTGGTATCTTGAATGGCGGTCTCCAAGTGCCCTGCAGACCAGTGTGCACACCAGGGTGGGGAGTGGTGGGTGTGGGAAGGGTTGAGTGGATGTGAGCCCTGGAGCTCACTGGGCTGGAGAGTCAAGGCCTCTCTTCCTGTTCCTGCTGGCTCAGTTGATTGTCTGTATAATCCTAGCCAAGTTACCCAGCATTCACTGTATTTAGTGAATAACAATGACCTATGGTCTTATTGAGTTGTCTGGGGTGTTGGAAAAGGAGGCCAAATCACTATTTTGGGTTCTATACTACTGTGGGTTTTCAATCTCTTCAGTCAAGATAAGTGGAATAGGCCTTGAGACAAATCCAAATCTGGAAGGAAATAGAATATCTCTGTAATTATGCAAAAGTATGAATAATCAGGATGTTGGTATCCATTCCCCTGGGTGTGCCACAAACCAAATATGGAACATCTTCCTGAGGTGGCATGCTGATTTGTTATTTTTTTAAAGGCTGCATCATTATAGTGCAGGATGAAATATGCGTAAGTTTTAATGTGAATCACGAACTTTTAAAGACATTGCAAGTTTCCAGTGGTCACCTCGTGCTGTGCCCCCAAATACATTCACCTGCATCCATCATTGAGTGCTTTTGTGGAAATGGCTGAGAAGCACCAACCAGTCCAACCTTATTTCTATGGAAGAAAGACAGAAATCCAGAAATATCAAGGGGGACAGCAAGTTAGTGGCAACATGGACCCCGAAACCTCATTATGTGATGCCCAGTCCACCTAGTGCTCTACCATATATATCTTTTGGTGACGTCACCCATTCTTGGAATTAAACCTAGGCCTCATGACCTTTCTCTTAATAGAACAGTATCTTGGTTTTTAGATGTCTTCCACATAATGGCCTAGGATACAGCAAATACACAGTCACCATCACCCTTTCCCCTGCTGATTGGAGGCCCCCCACATGCCCACGGTACTTTTTTCAGCTGAGTCTCAGAATTCCTCGGGTCAGTGCTGGTCAGCCTCTGCTGACGCATGAGTGTTTGCACACATGACAGCACCTGTTTGCCCTCTTGGCCTAGCCAAATCCCTTGCATATGGAAGGCACTCCATAAATGTCTGGCAATGAGCCCTTTTGACTTGTGAGCCTCTTAAGAGCAAGGCTGACATCTCTCACTTTTGGTTCAACTCTAATACATAGAAATGGATACTCAGTAGGTATTCGTAGAGCTCTATAAATTGATTTAATTCCTCAAGTACATTAAAGACTTGTAGAGAATAGGAACTGGGTTGACCATTTCTTTAGAATAATCCTTCATACCCTGTGTGTGTGTGTGGGGGGGTACTGGTGATTGAACCCCAGGGATATTCTACCTCCAAGCTACACCTCCAGCCCTTTTTATTTTATTTTTATGAAACTTGGTCTCTTTAGGTTGTTGGGAGTCTTTCTACGTTGCTGAGGCTGTCCTCAAACCTGCAATCCTCCTGTCTCAGCCTCCCAAGTAATAGGATTATAGGCATGTGCCATCACATCCAGCTTACCTCCTGGTACTTTAAAAAAATGTGTTAAACTATGCCTACCATAAAATTTATCATCCTAACCATGTCTGAGTGTACAGTTAAGTAGTGTTAAGTGTGTTCACATGTTGTGAACACCTGGTACTTCTTAAACTTGTTCTGTAGTGCTCAGGAATGATGACTACCATAAGAGACTGGTCAGCTAAACTTGAACCGAGTATGGAATTGCACCAAATCTTCTATCACCTGAGAGTATATTCTATTGTGGACTAGTGGCAATGGAATTATGCTTAACAAATTTCTGGTAGAAGTTGAAATCGGGGCCGGGCGTGGTGGCGCACGCTTGTAATCCCAGTACTTTGGGAGGCAGAGACCGGAGGATCCGGGTTCACAGCCAGACTCAGCTCTCGCATGTGCGTGCTCACGCGCTTGCTCTCTCTCTCTCTCTCTCTCCTGTCTCTCTCTCTCTTTCTCTACTTAGTGAGGCCTCTGCAACTTCGTGAGACCTGGTTT
>PVJS01023820.1:0-29241 GCA_004027185.1 Glis glis
GAGCTGGCGCAGAGGCTGCTGGGGTGGCGCGGAGGCCTGGGGCAGGTGCAGCGACTGCCGAGGTAACACGGTGTGGGGGGATCCGAGGCCCGGGGCAGGCGTAGAGGACGTCAAGGTGGCGCGCGGAGACGCCTGGGTGTGTCCGGTACCTGGCGCGGAGGCGGCCCGGACAAGGTGGCTCAGGGGCCGGCGGTGTGGCACGGGCGCGGCGGAGACGCCTGGGTGTGTCCGGTACCTGGCGCGGGGGCGGCCCGGCCCAGGTGGCTCTGGGGCCGGCGGTGTGGCGCGTGCGGGGACGCTCGGGGGTGTCCGGTACCTGGCACGGGGGCGGCCCGGCCCAGGTGGCTCTGGGGCCGGCGGTGTGGCGCGCGCGCGGAGACGCCCGGGGGTGTCCGGTACCTGACGCGGGGGCCCACGAGTTGCTTTTTAACATAAATCATTTCCCTTGTAAGGTGTGTGGAAAACCAGGGAACTTGCCGTGCGGCCTCTCGCCGTGCGGGGGCGCTCTCTGCACGGGCCCCGAGGGGCGCAGGCGGTGTGGGGGTCCCAGCTGCCGCGGCTCTCTGACCCTCTCGGGGAACGCCCTCCAAAAAGCCCAGGACGCAGAATCCGTGATTCAAAATGTGGACAACCAGGCCCAAGGGTTGAAGAACCAGGTAAATCATGTCTTCTCTTGCTCGATAGCCATATCAAATTGTAGCCATAAAGAAGCAAACTTTGATTTTTATTATTTTATTGGTACTGGGGATTGAATCCAGGGGCGGTTCTGCCTCTGAGTTACATCCCAAGCCCTATTTTATTTTTTATTTTGAAACAGGTCTCTCTAAAAGTCGCTGAGGGCCTTGCTAAATTGGTGAGGCTGTCCTCGAAATTTTTTAAAGTGCCATTTAAGCCGGGTGTGGTGACGCACGCTTGTAATCCCAGTACTTGGGAGGCAGAGACCGGAGGATACGGGTTCGCAGCCAGCCTCAGCTACTTAGTGAGGCCCTCCACAATTTCGTGAGACCCGGTTTCAAAATAAAGTATAAAAAAATAGGGCCGGGGTGTAGCTCAGAAGTAAAATGCCCCTGGGTTCAGTCTCCGGTACCGCAAAAAAAGAAAAAAAAAAAAAAATAATAATAAAAATAAAGTGCCATTTAAGTTCCAAATGAGAGAGGATAGATTCTACATATTAGGTGTTCTAGCAACTAGAAACTTAGGTGTTCTAATGATTAAAGTGTAGATATAGATATAAACGTAGATTTTGAAGTAAATGTGAATATTGAGTGTGTGTGTATGTGTGTGTGTGTGTGTGTGTGTGAGTATGTGTTTGAAGAGGAAGAAAGAACAGAGAAAGAACTCAAGGGGTATTATCATAGGTCATAGACTTGTGTGGACTTGTTTTTTTTTTAATAGTAAACACTACATAGGAATGTTAAGACTACATAGGAATGTTAGCCTTAAAGGAATGAAAACTATAGATCTTTCAAAGCCAAGAATAATTTTTTATAAATTCAAAGGTATACTTGAAATTACACATTACTTGAAATTACACTACTAAATATACACATTTTAATGTTGGAATTTAATGTTAGAAAATAGTTTAAAAGGAATATACCCTGAGGCTTTTAACTCCTTCCTATGTTGATAGACATGATAAAGTTGTTTCAACATGTAAGTATCCTATCATAAAATCTGTAATTGCTTAAAATTATTGCATTTACTTCTCTGGTAATGTCTATAAATTAGTATCATATTTACTAGATTTCTTTAGCATTTCTTTTGTGGGGAGTGCTGAAAATCAAACCAGGGCCATGCTAGACGAGCGCCCTACCACTGAGCTGATCCCCAGCCCCCAGCCCTTCTTTTGGTTTTTTTCAAGATGCTTTATATTCTTTGGTTTTGAAAACAAGATAATGGCCCTGCGTGGTGGCTCACGCTTGTAATCCCAGTACTTGGGAGGCTGAGACCAGAGGATCCGGGTTCGCGGCCAGCCTCAGCTACTTAGTGAGGCCCTCCGCAACTTAGTGAGACCCTATTTCAAAATAAAGAATAAAAAATAGGGCTGGGGGTGTAGCCTGAAGGTAGAATGCCCCTGGGTTCAATCCCCAGTACTGCAAAAAAAAAAAAAAGAAAACAAGATAATGATGTGCTCATTTTTTGACAGTATACATAGTCTTTGATGAAGAAGAAAAAGGGTTTAGGGGCCGAATTTTTTTTTAACCAATATATGTTGAATATTGTATGAGTCAGCATTCTTGTTTGCAAGCAAGAAAAGCCAACTCCCAAACAAAAAGGGAATGTATGCAATGACCTCTGGGTCTAAAAATTAAGAGAAAGATAGAGGGCTACTCTTGGGAATGGGGTGAGAATCACAGCCAAGAAACACACACACACACACACACACACACACCAGTCATCCTGTCCACTTGCTACAGAGTCCAAGTTTTGGAGCAAGTATCTGATGAGCCAAGCTGGAAAATATCTCTACATGTACTAAATGTTGATATTCTTTATTTATATAGTCACATTTTTGTATTGCTACATACTTTTTCACTTTATGTGGTTCTTTATTATTTTCACAAATATGCATTGAGTACCTACTATGTGCTAGATATTAATCTAGAAGTTGGAAATATAGCAACAGTCATAACAATGCAAATGTTGGTCTTACATCCCAGTGGTTAAAACAGTTCATTGTTTAATGTAATTTTAAACTATTATATTGCTTCTTCTCAAAAAAATAGACATTTCACACCATTGAAATGAGCCCTGTTGCTTGAAATGAGCCCTGATTGTTGCTTGATTTTATCATTAAGTGAATAATAGCATTAAGCTATCAGTTGAAAGTTAACCCTGAAGTCCATATTAGCAGAATCTGGTTAATCAGCACAGACGTGGAAAGCTGGACAAGGATGAGAGAGAGCTTGCCGAGCTGATAATATGGTGTGCTCTTTCCCTCTTGATTAGAGGGGGAGAGTGCCAGAGAGACTGCGAGAGATTCTCGGGAGTCACTTGTGACAGGAGATGGAGTGCAAAGGTGATTTAAGTGTGAAGTAATTCAGCAGTCTCTTCCTCACTGAATCTATGCTGAGATTTCATCTGTATCATTCAGTACTTTCCTGTCTGGAATATTTATTTCTGGATTTCTCCTTTTACTGCTATCCTTTTTAAAGTTAAAGTTCTAGAGAATTAAGGATCAACTCTCCAAAAACTTGAGATACACATATTAAACCATGTAAATACTTCTTTTTTGTTTTATACTCACTAATGGCTAAAACTTAGAACCTTTTTCACAAAATATGTATGGCTGCTGATATTAAGCAGTCTCGTTTTGTGGAGAAATAAAGGGAGATTCCCCACCCCCTTAATTATGTTTGATCCTAATTAGCCATATTTCTTTGTGTGTGTGTGTGTGTGTGTGTGTGTGTGTGTGTGAGAGAGAGAGAGAGAGAGAGAGAGAGAGAGAGAGAGAGAGAAAGACACTGGGGATTGAACCCAGGGACATTCTACCTCTGAGCTACACCACCAGTCCTATTTTTTTATTATTTTATTTTGAAACAGGGTCTTGCTGGGTTGATAAGAGTCTTAACTACTTGCTGAGGCTGTCCTCAAACCTGCAATCCTCCTGTCTCAGCCTCCTAAGTACTGGGATTACAAGTGCGTACTACCACGCCCAGCGTAGCCATGTTTCTGTCACAATTAATTTATTCAATAAAGCTCAGCTTGTTGACAATATTGTCCTATTGTTTTCTGCCCCCTCCTACCTCTCTGATTTGTTGGAATCCATAGAAAAAGTCTATGACCATTCTCAAATCACACAATTATGAATTTGCACTTCAAGTTGCCAGCCTATCCATCTCACCATTCCTCCACCAAGTGCACAAAGTGTTTGGAATTTATCTTTGTAGCCCACTCTTAGGTCAAGCTCATTTATTAAGAGGAGAAATGCTTTCTTGTTAATTTTCAAAGAAAGTATGTTACTTGAACTTGAGAAATTTTGTTTAAGAATAACTATTTTAACTTATATGAAAGGATCTGTTTTTACTGGGTATGGTGGCCCATGCCTGTAACCCGCAGTACTTGGGAGGCTGAGACAGGAAGATTGCACATTCCAGGCCAGCCTCAGCAACTTAGAGAGACCCTCAGCAATGTAGAAAAACCCTGTTTCAAAATAAACAAAAAAATAAAAAGAGCTAGGGGTGTAGCTCAGAGGTAGAATGCCTCTGGGTTCAATCCTGTGTATGAATGAAGAAAAAGAGGTAGGGAGGGAAGGAAGAAGGGAAGAAGGGAGGGGAGGGAGGGATTTTTCTCAACCTGTTTAGTGTGATAACCATTGTAGGTACGGAGTCCTAAGTGATTTCTGGGTTATTTGTTGGTATTAGAGAATGCAACAGTCTCATTAAAACAGAACTTGTGTTTTAGATTTATAAGAAAATTCATTAGTGTGAGGTCAAGGATGGTTTCAAATAATAATTTTGATCACTAACAATGTTCTAGAAGGTAAATTTGTGCTATTAAGAAAATGTGAGCTGGGCGTGGTGGTGCACACTTGTAATCCCAGTACATGGGAGGCTGAGACAGGAGGATGGTAGATTCTCGGCCAGGCTCAGCTACTTAGTGAGGCCCTCTGTAACTTAATGAGACCCTGTTTCAAAAATAAAGAATAAAAATAGGGCTGGGGGTGTAGCTCGGAGGTAGAATGCCCCTGGGTTCAATCCCCAGTTCAGCAAAAAAAAAAAAGAAAAAAATGTGATAATGAAACATAACCACCTTTTAAAAGAGTCCTTTAGGATGAATCTGTAGATATCTAGACTCTTGTTTAGTTTTTAGTGACCGTTTTATCTTGCCTAGCTAAGTAATTAAGTATCACAGAACATGCTTACTTTTTGTATACTTTCCTCATTGTGTTCTTTTTCTTATTTCAGATTGAAAATATAAGTAAGTTGGCAAAAGTCTCCAAAAACAATGCACTGCAGCTAAGTGAGAAACTGGAGAATATGAAAAACCACAGTGAATCTGAGGAGGAAAAAATAAATCTTTTCATCAAAAAACTCAAAAACTTTTTGTTAGGTAACTTTTTTTAAAAATGAGGATGCTTTTTGTTTCTTTCTTTTAAAAAATGTACAAACATCATAACCAATTTAAAATAATATTAATTGGAAATGGCATACCTAGATCAGAAAAAATATGCATCTCTTAGTTCTAAATTTGTTAATGAGAATAATCTCAAAATATTAAGTGTACCAAATGAAAATTATGGCTTTCTTATTAAGATTAATTTAGTAATAAATCCTAAAACTTAGTGAAAATCCCAAATGAACTTGTTCTTTTAAAGTTGCTTTATTTTTTTTTAAGGGAATTCCTAGCTAGGCATGGTGGCGCACAATTGTAATCCCAGTACTTGGGAGGCTGAGACAGGAGGTTCGCAGGTTCGTGGCCAGTCTCAGCTACTTAGTGAGGCCCTATGCAACTTAGTGAGACCCTGTTTCAAAATAAAGAATAAAAAATAGGGCTGGGGGTGTAGCTCGGAGGTAGAATGCCCCTAAGTTCAATCTCTAGTGCCACAAAAATTTAAAAAAAAAAAGGGAATTCCAACACAGTGACTCTATCATCACATTTCTTCATGTCAGGATTTAGTAAATTTTTTTGATAAAGAGATGATGAGATCAAGACATGCCAAATTTTGGTTAGTATATCAAATACTACAGTGATGCAGCATCTAAAAATTGATTATAGCTGGGCATGGTGGCAAACACCTGTAATCTTGGGAGACCAAGACAGGAGGATCACAGGTTCAAGGACAGCCTCAGCAACATAGTGAGACTCTCAGCAACCTAGTGAGACCTGTTTTGAAATAAAAAGTAAAAAGGTGCTGGGGGTATAGCTCGGAGGTAGAACACCCCTGCCCCTGGGTTCAATCCCCAGTGCCAAAAATAAAAAATAAAAATTGATTATTAACTGTTATTGACTATTTTCCAAGTTATTTGATTGTTCTCTATGACTGACCAAAAGAAACTATTTCATTCAATATTCCTGTGCTGTGTTTTGGGAGAGTTTGTTCTAAACTCCAGAGAACTATCAGTTAGAGGTAAATGAAATGCGGCCACAGGAAATTGGTCTGAAGCCTCACATGAGCTCAGCAAATAAGGCAGTTTGGGTCCCAAACCATATGGAAATAATCTTCGGCTTTCTTTTCCATAACCATTTCCAAATTCAATAATTTAACACTCTCCACGTGAATTAACAATTGGAGCGTCTATTAGTATCTCTGCAATCGCTCCATTAATCTGTTTAATATTTATAAGAGATCTCCTTGGTCAAGTGTGTTTTTCTATCTCAATGTTTCTAGAGATTGTATTAGCACATTATTATTCTGATTTTAAAGATAAGAAGACATTAGGCAGGAATGACCTTTGACCAAAGTGATCAGTAAAAATGAATGGGGAAGGGAGATCAGTCTACTAGACATTTTGTTTGTTCAAAAGCAAATAATCAAGGAGTTAGCAAAAAGGATTGGTATCCACCAGACACAGAGCCCAGAACTGGTTGGATTGAGGAACACTTCAGCAGTTTCTACAGATACAAAGCAATTCAGGCATCAAGATGAAAACACAGTCAAAATTGCCTTAACTGGTTGCAGGAAAATGATTATAAAATGGTGATGGGAGAGCGGAGTCTACATAACCTACTTCCCACCTGATTCACTCGTCATAGAGCTGGTGTTCTTATTGCTACTGAATAAATTTCTAATAAAAAGTTCACTTTAACCTGAGGAAATAAAAAAATTCTATGTCCAGATTATTACAACTAACAGCATGGAGAACTATGCATAAAGAAAAATCTTTTTTTTTTTTTTTGCAGTACCAGGGATTGAACGCAGTGGCGTTCTACCTCCCCACTACGCCCCCGGCCCTATTTTTTTATACTTTATTTTTGAAACCGGGTCTCACAAAGTTGCGGAGGGCCTCAATAAAGAGAGAGAGAGAGACAGAGACAGAGAGACAGGGAGAGAGAGCTGAGGCTGGCCGCGAACCCGGATCCTCCGGTCTCCGCCTCCCAAAGTACTGGGATTACAAGCGTGCGCCACCACGCCCGGTGAGAAAAATCTTTTTTTATACAAGAAATTCCCCTCTGCTCAGGGTCCTAAGACCCCTGGTGACCAGGAAGCTTTCCCATTCTGCAATATCCTTTGTCAACACATTGCTTCTCCTCTTTCCCCAAATCATCATTACATGGGACGGACACATCCTACTGAGCTCTTCTTTGAAATCCAAATGCCTTACTAACAAAGCCATGTGTCACTTTTCCTGAAAGTTCCATACATCAAAGTTTGAATCTACAATCTCATTATAAATGCCAATAAATATTGCTGAATGCTGAAACTATTGAATTAAGTTTACTTTTCACCAGAACTCTATTTTAGTAAGAAAAAGCTATTCTTTTCTTAAAGAGCTAACTCTCTGGTTCTGTTGAAAATATGGTTTTAATTTATTGACCAAATTTTTTTTCTTATCATATTGTTTCAAAAAAATTACAGAAAGTAAAATATCCCTTTTATATTAACAAAATAGCTAAAGTAAAAATGACTAGGAAAAGGATATTTTGCATACTCAAATGTCATGTCACTCAAATGCCAAAAACCATCTCTGGCTCCCACTGTCGCCTGAACAAAGTCAAAGTTTCTTAGCCTCGAATTTAGGACTTATACTGTCTGCTCCCTGCCTTTCCAGAGTTCTGCTCTTCCTGTTTAGATACACCACTCTCCTGCTGAGAGCAATCCTGCACTGTTTCTTGCACCACCCTGAGCTTTGGTTTTGCAGGGCCCTCAGCTGAGGATGCCTCCTGCCCTCCCCACACCTTTGGTTTAACCAGCTCTCCTCCAAGGCTCAGAGCCATTGCCTGTTTGAAGTCCTTCATGAAGTATTTTCTCCATAGCATTTGGCCTCCTATTTATCATTTCTGTTCTGTGATCAATATTTACATATAATGACTTCTAGTTCCCCTTTTGACCATAAACTTCTTGAGGATAAGATGCATGTTTAATCCATCTCTAATGTTCTCCATGGGACTTAGCGGTGTGTCCTGTGCATCATGGGTGGTCAGGAGGGATCTGGAGAGTGACAGATGCTTGTTACACCTCACCCTCCCGGTCCATCTCCCACTTAGTTCTCTCCCCCCTCTAGCTCCCCAGTACTGGGGATTGAACCCAGAGAGGCATTCTACCTCTGAGCTACACCCCCAGCCATTTTTATTTTTCATTTTGAAACAGGGTCTTGCTATGTTGCTGGAGCTGCTCTCGAATATGCAATCCTCCTGTCTCAGCCTCCCAAATGCTGGGATTACAGGTGTCACCACCATACCCAGCCCTACTTTAATTCTCAAAGTGGGCCAGTTTGACTTTTCTGAATAGCAGGGCATAGATGTATTTAAAAGTTTCTTTACAAGATGTGATTCTCTTGGTACTCTACTCCATATTGTCACATTCCCTCCTCAAAATAGGCCTTAGAGCAGTAGCATAAGGAATAGTTACCCAATTATACAGATGAGCAAAAGTTGTGAGCCTTTTTATGGTCATGAAGGATCAGAATGGAGTTGTGTTGACTTCATACCCAGTGCTTCTCCCTGCCCCCATCCCATTCTATGTTTAAATTTTAATGACAGGCATCTAAACATTTTAACTGCTTTCGAATCTGCACTCAGAATAAAGAATGCTTGGGAGGACATTTTGCAGAATATACACAGTGTTCCTGAGTCTTTAGTTTTCCATTTTCCCAATGTGCACTTGTTCAGAAAGTGTTCAACACTACACAGCAGCACTTCTCCCAGAGAGAAGGGAAGTTTGAGGATGAAGAACCATCTATGGAACACATACAATCTAGTCCGTGTGTTCTAGGGCACATTACCTGGTACAAGTGCACTTGGAGCTTGTTGTGGTTCTGTGCAGAGTGCTTGCGAAGGGACTATGATTACTAAAACCCACCTTCTTATTTCAGAGGAAAACGTGCCTCCCCAAGACATAGAGAAGGTTGCAAATCGTGTACTCGGCATCCAGCTACCAACATCACAAAATCTAACTCACGAACTTGACAAAATACAGGAGCTTATGCAACTCTGTGAGGACTATAGAATAGAGGAGAGCAGGCTGAAGAAAGCAGCAGGTGGAGTGCAGAAGCTTTTGGTGAAGGCCAAAGCCGCTGGGTAAGTACTGTATTAATATTCTCATCTTGCTCTAACAGACCATCTGTTAAAAGGCCATTTAAAAAATTTTTGCTCAGGGAGCTATAAAGCACAAATAAAATTGCCCTCTGAGAGTCCAATGTCCAAGGGAAGGCTCAGCCCGGGAGGCTGTGCGGTTGGGAGGCAGTATGCAGTGACACCTGCCTCTGCTTTCCTAAGACTCTAAATGCCTTTCCAGGCGTCTAAGACCTGTTAATACCACTGTGAACCAGTAAATGCCATATACTAATCGTATGCCAATATTTTAATAGGTGATTGAAACAGGGTATAGTTTTCCCTTCTTTATCTAGTTTTGATACCTTTTAAGTTTATTATAATAAGCAATAGTTTGAAAATCTAAATTTAAAAAGAGACTACAGTAAAAATATATGATGGTAGAAAGTAGAAGAAATGGATACTAGTGCCCCCGAATGATACAGGAGTAAAACGATATTTATGATATACAGAGTTAACTAACTCTTACTGTGTGTGCGTGCGTGTGTGTGTGTGTGTGTGTGTGTGTGTGTAGTACTGGGACATAAACCCAGGGGAATTCAACCTCTAAACTACACTCCCAGCCCTTTTTATTATTTTGAAACAGGGTCTCACTAAGTTGCTGAGGCTGTCCTTGAACCTGCAATCCTCCTGTTTCAGCCTCCCAAGTACTGGGATTACAGGCATGTACAGCATGCCCAGCATTCTTACCTTGTTTTGTTCTGTTGGCTGAGCCAACCAAAGGCAAAGGCAGGCATCTTGATGTTCTTACGTGCACGGGGTGCTGTGGGTCAGGGTCCTGTCATCAGTTGGACAGTAACATGAATATCCAGCACCATTTGTGGATGCCCAGCAGAGCTGAAACCTGAGCCACCCTAACCCTGAGATACAAATGAAGTGTACCAGATGCATCTGCAAGTCCAACTCCTTCCAATTTTAATACTTAAAACCAGGAAGATTAAGTAACTATAGTACAATCACACCACAATTAAAATGAGGTTGATGAAAGATTTTTAACAACATGCAGAGATTCCAACAACATAATAGTAATGCTGTTAAAAATCAGGCAACAGATTGTACATGGAAGAGGAACTCAACCTTGAAAAGAAAAAAAAAGTCTAGGCCAAAATGCTCAAATATGCCGGTATCTTTAAAGGTGGTAGGATGAGGAGAACCAAGATGGCGAGATAGCGAGAAGCAGTGTCTTGCCCACGCTCCAAGTCGGAGCTCGGTGGGTGGGAAGACTGCTTCTTGACTAGAAAACAAGGGCAGCTAAAACTCAACAAAACAATGGGAGACAAAGTGCAGCGGAACGCAGGGGAAAGAGCGGAGGGCGGAAGGGAATTCAAAGCATTTCACCTGGTAAGCAGAGAGCGGAGACAAAGGCGCCATCTTGGCTGAGCCATGCCAGCACCGCGGCCCCCGGAATCCTCCAGCAAAGAAACAGCTGATTGTTGTGAAACCAGCGATTATAGTCCACCATCGAAAGCAGTCGACATCAGACTATGATGAAATCCGCGTCGAACCACAGAACACGGGTGAGTGAGATGAAGGGAGGAAGCGTACTGCCAGCACTCAGAATCTCGGAACTCGGCCGGCGGGAAGACCGCCTCTTAACAAGAAAAGTAGGGAGGGGAGGAGGGCTGCGGGGCTGGGGCGGTGGCAGTGTCCCGGCTCAGAGCCCGCGAAGAGGATGAGGAAGAAGGTGCCGCTGTGGCTGCGACCGCAGAGCTCCGGGCACTGGCCGCCGCTGAGCCCGGCACGGAGACAGCTCACCACTCCCCAGCACCCCCTCTTGCCCGCACCCTGGCGCCCAGAGGTCTTTCAACCATTTTTAAAAAATGTATTTGGGCAGGGCCCACGCGACCACCGGGCCTGCAGCCTGAGAGCTGTGCGCAGATGTAGTGAGGCCCAGTGATCGGCCCTGCACTGGGGCACCCCCGGCTTCAGCAGATGGCAATTGCGGCCAGCTGGTGCCCCTGCGGGAAGAGGTGTCCTGGCTCCAGGAAACAGATGAAGGAGATGTTGGCCAAGGACCTGGAGGAGTTGCAGGGCAGCAAGACCACCGAGGTCCTCTCAGCCACGGAGCTCAGGGTCCAGTTGGCACAGAAGGAGCAGGAGCTGGCCAGAGCCAAAGAGGCCTTACAGGGGAGAACCGAGATGATGGGAAAGAGAGAGACAGCATGTCACTGGCATTCCAAGAGTCAGAGCCCAGACGACAGGAAGACTGCTTCTTGACAAGAAAAGCAGGACAGCCAAAACTCAACAAAATAATAAAAAGCCAAAGTGCAGAGGACTGTGAGTCAGTGGAAGGAGCAGAGGAAGGTAGGGAGCTCACCTGGTAAGCAGAGAGCGGAGACAAAGGCGCCATCTTGGCTGAGCCACTCCAGCACTGCAGCCCCCGGAATCCTCCAGCAAAGAAACAGCTGATTCTTGTGAAACCAGCGATTCTAGCCCACCATCGAAAGCAGTTGATATTGGACCATGATGAAGCCCAAGTTGAACAAAATCCACACCTACAACGGCGGCGACTGCAAAGGGTGGGACACGAACCTCAGCCCCCACAAAGAAAGTGATGCAGAGAGACATGGATGAGGCGGCCAGGCATAGGAGCACCCCAACACCGAGAAAAAGAGTGAATGAAACATGGCCCCCCTGGAGTAGCCTCGCACTGGTGCAGAACACCACAGCACTGAGGACCTGGATGAACACAGCATGGCCCCCTGGAACAGCTCAGCAACGAAAATGCAGAGCCACACCTATACTGCAACTCCCAGAGACCAACAGCAAAGAGACAGCAGATCCTTGTGAAACCAGCAACTATAGACCACCATTGAAACTGACCAACTCTGGAATATGATGAAGCCCAAGTCAATCCAGACCCACACCTACAATGACGATGGTTTCAAGGGGTGGGCCGTGAGCCTCTGCCCCTGCAACGAGTGCGATGAGGAGAGACAAAGACGAGGTGGCCATACACAGGAGCAGCCCAACTCTGAGAACAGGAGCCAGTAAGCCACGGCACCCCATGAGCAGCCCAACACCATCCTGGAACACCCCAGAACTGGGGACATATGTAGATGAGACATGGCCCCCTCCCCAGTGGCCCAGCACAGAGAACATAGGCAGATCATCCCCCGGCCCCGCCCCCAGAGACCCTCCTCCTGCACTGGGGACGCAGGGTGGGCAAACCTTCAGCTCTGCCCCCGGAGACCCCCGGCACTGGGGACGCAGAGCGGACGAGCTCTCGGCCCCGCCCCCGGAGACCCCCCAAGTGCTGGGACAAGGGGCGGGTGAACCCTTGGCCCCGCTCCCAGAGACACCCCTGGCGCTGGGGATGTGGGGCGGGTGAGCCTTTGGCCCCACACCCGGAGAACCCCTCCCCCTGGCGCTGGGAATGTGGGGCGGGTGAACCCTTGGTCCTGCCCCCAGAGAACTCCTCCTCCTGGTGCTGGGGACACAGGGAGGGTGAGCTCTTGGTCCCGCCCCTGGAGACCCCAGCGCTGGGAACACAGGGCAGGCGAGCCCTTGGCCCCACTCCCGGAGAACCCCTCCCCCCGGCACTAGAGATGCAGGTTGGGTGAGCCCTTGGCTCTGCCCCTGGAGAACCCCTCACCCCGGCACTGGGGATGTGGGGAGGGGGTGCCCCCGGCCCTGCCCCATAGTACCCCAGTGCTGAGGTCAGGGGAGGATGAGCCATGACCCTGTACAGGAGGGACCACAGACAAAGTGAGAAAACCTCAGATGAGTGAAGAAGGTGAACTAACTGGAGGAGACAGGAGAGAAAGAGAGGGAAACCAAGTGGAGCACAGAATGGACTTATACAAAGATATCAAAGTCAACTACTATGCTGAAAACAGGAAGAAGAGGGGAGGTGGGGACGGGGAATTGGGGAGGGCTAATTGACTGATGAGTGCATGTATACGTCAACCACCCTGAAATCTTTCAAGATATTTGTTTGCAATGTACTAATAAAAAAAGAGAGAGAGAAAAACAAAACAAAAATTAATTAATTAATTAATTAATTAAAAAGGTAGTAGGATTACTGGTAAATTATTCTCTTCTTTGGTATTTTTTTTGGTACTTTCTAAATTTGCTACAATGGGTAGTACATTGAAAAGCTAAAGGAACAAAGAATATAGAAAAAATATATATGTAGAAAATAAAAGAAATGAACCTTAGTGCCCTGAGTATGTTATCAAAGTGAAGTGACAGGTAGGGAGTTGATGTTGTGTGGAGGGAAGATTCCTGAAGTATGGAAAGGGAAGGATGACCCCTGGGAGTAGGGACAGTCGCATGGGCAGGGGATATTTTTCAGTTCAGCTCATTCTGCTCTGGGCACAAGTGCTTCTAATGATGGTTCTGCAAAGGTCTGTCTGATGTCTTACTCACTTGGTGCATTCTTTTCAAGGTGGTTTTGAGCTCACAGAGCTTAGTGTCTGGTAAGGTGTTGACTTGAGGTGAGCCCCTTTCTGTAAAACAGTCAGTATCAGTTGGAATGCTTGTGATTTTAACCTCTGACTGGGCCCCTGAGCGGCTGGAATGTCAGCAAAGCTTAAATAACCCTGAATAAACAGCCTGAAACACAAGACCTTTGGTCCTCTTTTGCTCTCCGTGGGGCCTCTTGACTCTCCTGCCTCCTCTCCAAAAAGGATTTAGAGAGTACAACACACGTTTCAGAAATCAGAGAGCTTGGACTGACTGAGGAAAGCTCTGTGCAAAGATAATCGGTATCTGGTGCAATCTGCATCTGCTAGATATGCGTGTGCATGCGTGTGTGTGCATGCGTGTATGTGTGTGTGTTGTTACTGGCATTTAAACATACCTGTTTCTCAAAATGAAGACTTCAGTACTTTGCCTTGCTTAAGAAGAATTTAAATTGACTTCATAAATAATTCAGTAAAGTTTTTGGCTGAGTTGAGTGAACTCTCAAGGTGAAGTAAATAAATAATTGCATATTGTATATTCATCTAATCTGATATGTTAATATCTTACCTTAGGAAAGCGGCAGATGCCCTGTTAAACCTTAACAAAACATTGAACAAGTTGCAACAAGCTCAAAGCACTCAAGGACAGGCCAACTCTACCATTGCACAGCTGACTACCGAGATAATAAAAATAAAAATGAGTGTACATCAGGTATTTCTCTAGCTTTTTCTAAACTAACCCGAAATCAATGATGAGAGTGGAAACAGCATAGTAGTTTTTATGGAGGGAAAGTCACACTTTTCTTACTTGTCTGATGGGATTATTGTGAAGATAAATTAAGATTTGGGTGGGATTGAGCATTTATTTAATGTTCTACATTAATATTAATAGTATTATTTCATTAATGTCGACAAGATTATGCATTTGACTAATGTTCTACAGAGCCCTCCCGAGCATCGTTTCATTTAGTTGTGACCAGTTCTGGGGAATGAGGCAGGTGTTATCACCAGTTTGTAACTGAGGAAACTAAGACTCAGGGAGGTTATGGGACTGTCTCAGGTCACACAGCTAGTTCACAGTAGATTTGAGGCCAGAGCTCATCATAGCAAGTAGACTTGCAAAAGTTCACAAAACAAAGGTATAAAGAGTTCATTGTTGTGCAAGGTTTTTGTAACTAACTTATATGAACTTCTTTCAGGGCATTCTAAAACTAAAAAAAAAAAAATCTCACTTAAAAGAGCATGCTCAGGGTGGTGCACACCTGTAATCCAGCTAACTCAGAAGGCTGAGACAGGAGGAATGCAAATTCAAGGCCAGCCTGGGCAACTTAGTAAGATACTGTCTCAAAATTTTAAAAAGAAGGAAAAAAGTGAAAATGGCTGGGAGTATGGTAGAGCACCACTGGGTTCAATCCCCAGTACCACAAAAATAAGTAAATAAATAAGCATGCTCCATGCAGAGTCAGGTGGAGCGAAGCTGTGGTTTACCCCATGTGATGGTGGACAGGAGGAAGTCCAGAAATTGGAGGACAGAGCAGGACTGAGTCCCATGGTATAAAGTCTCTTCCTGCAGGATTTCAACCTGTGTCTTATCCCTTTCCTTACAAGCTTGAGAGTGACTCAATCTTTATTCTTCAGCTGTGGGGCAGGGGGTTGGTTTTAGCTTTTTGTTTTTGGGTACTTGGGATTGAACCCAGAGGTACTCTACCTCCAAGCTACACCCCCAGCCCTATTTTATTTTGAAACAGTGTCTTGCCTCATTCCTGAGGCTGGCCTTGAACCTGTGATCCTCTTGTCTCAGCCTCTGTACTGGAATTACAGGCATGCACCACCATGCTCAGCTTCCAGCTGCATCTTATAGATCTACTACATGCATTTTGGGAAGAAAAGCAGAAAGAAACAAACAGGAAGTAGTGTACCAAAAAATTAAAGGGTTAGATAGGAAGAGACTGCAAAAAGGGAGGTCCCTGGGTTGTCCCCTTCTGGGCGCGTCCTCTAGAACAGGAGTTGGTGACATACAGCCATGGTCGGGCTGTGTGTGGTGGCTCTTGCACTATGATAGCACTCAGTTGAATAGTTGCAACAGAGACTGTATAGACCATTAAATGTAAGACATTTACAATCAATCCCTTACAGGAAAAGTGTGTAGACTCCTGCTCTAGAAAAACTCCCGTATGTGTCCAAGGGCACAGGAAGGGATTTCCATATCTAAAAATACAGTAGACCAACACCCTAAGGAGCCCTCTTAGTAGAAAAAGAACAGAAAAAATGTTAGAAGGAATATTTAAATTTTTTAAATGCATAGCCGAGTTAGTAAAATCTGGGAGACAGGGAAACATGAATCCAGAGAGCTAATGGAGCTCCCTCCAGACAGCAGGTACAGTTGGTCCCTGGTATGTGTTGCAGCCTTTGGGTTTAACAGTTGCCATGCATAACAGACAGAAAACAAAGCCCATGCATGGAGGGAGCAAGAACCTGCACAGAGCAGTGATTCCAACAGACAAAACCCTCAGTGAAATGTTAAACTATCTCACTCACTCACACACACACACACACACACACACACACACACACACACACACACACCAGACAATAAGGAAACATGATTCTGGGTAGGGGATTAATCTCCCCTAAGAACTGCTGACCACAGACTGGCTGTCATATGAGTTCGGGGCTAAAATTCAAACTACCCAAAACCCAAGCTAAGAATGTCATTTAAAGTTGTGCTGTACCTGTGTACTGCCTGTGTTGGTGGTACCCCATATGCCCGAGAGTGGCCAACAAAAATTCCCCTCTGAAGGAATGACCTTAAAATCCAAAAATTCTCCCCAAACACATAAAGAGACAAATTGCCTTAAACAAAAGTCATCAAAAACAACAAACAACAGAATCTGAATGCAATACCATTATTAGATATAAAACACAAAATAAGAATGTTTATTATGTTTAAGAAAATCTGAGGGAATAAAGTATAATCAACAAACAAAAGAAAACCAGTAAGATTTGAAAAGTAATTAAATAGGACTTCTAGATATGACAAATACAGTCATTGATATAAGAAATAATTATAAAATGTTCATTATTGTTTGTAAGGGGGAAAAAGTAGATGCCACCTGTACCTACTGGAGAATAGAAGAATATGTTTTTATATATTCAGATGATGGAATGCTTTAAATTGGTAAAAAAAATGAACTAGAGATAGATGGATTAACTTGGACAAGGTGGATAAGCATAATTTTGAATTTAAAAAATCAAGTTGCAGGCCGGGCATGGTGGCGCACGCTTGTAATCCCAGTACTTTGGGAGGCGGAGACCGGAGGATCTGGGTTCGCGGTCAGCCTCAGCTCTCTCTCTCTCTCTCTCCCTGTCTCTCTCTCTCTCTCTTTCTCTACTTAGTGAGGCCCTACGCAACTTCGTGAGACCTGGTTTCAAAATAAAGTATAAAAAAATAGGGCCGGGGGTGTAGCACGGAGGTGGACCACCCCTGGGTTCAATCCCCGGTACCGCAAAAAAAAATCAAGTTGCAGAAATATACAGTATAAAATATTTGCATAAGGTGAAAAAAATTTAAATGCCATATACTGTTAGGAATACTGCATAGGATGTGGTATAAAGCTTATGGGAATATACGTGGAATGAAAAAGATTAGATTTAGACCAGGTGTGGTGGTGCACACTTGTAATCCCAGTACTTGGGAGGCTGAGAATGGAGGATCTGGGTTCATGGCCAGCCTCAGCTACTTAGTGAGGCCCTCCACAACTTAGTGAGACCCTGTTTCAAAATAAAGAATAAAAAATAGGGATGGGGTATAGCTCGGAGGTAGAATGCTCCTGGGTTCAATCCCCAGTACCAAAAAAAAAAAAAGATTAGATTCAGGTCAGAGACTGCCTTTGTGGTTCAAGAGATGAGATAGGGTGGGAGTGAGACCCACCGAGGGCTTTGGCTCATTGTCAGAGCTTGATCCCTAAACTGGCTGGTGGACACGTAGATATCTGTCATGTTTTCTTTTAGACCCCTTTATATATCTGAAGCATTTTATTATAACTTTGTGTATTGGGGGAGATATTGGGGATTGAACCCAGGGGTATTCTACATCCAAGGTACACCCCCCCAGCCCTTTTTATTTTATATTTTGAGACAGGATCTCACTAAGTTGTTAAAGCTGGCCTCTAACCTATGTTCCTCCTGTCTCAGCCTCCCAGTACTGGAATTACAGGCGTGCACCACCAGTTTTGTTTTTTTTTTTTTTTTAGTGGTTAATATAGCATTTACTTTCTTGTTTGTTTAATAAAGAAACTTGTCCTTCCTGATCTTTAAATCAACAACAGGCTGAAAATCAAGGCAAGGAAATGAAGAAGCAACTGGATTTAGCAAAGCAACCATCAGAGTGGGCAGATGGACTCTCCCTGCTTCAGACCAAGTGGCAAAGGAACCAAGACCAAGCAGGCAGAGCGAAAGTACAGGCTGAGTCTGCCCATCGCCAGGCGGGGAGCGCCAAGAAGGTCATTAATCTTACCACTGCCACCAAGAGCAGACAAACCCTGCTCTTTTGAAGGATAATCCTTTAATCCCAGATTTCTGTGCCATTTCTCAGCATTTCCTGTAGTGCTCATCCAGGCTTACTGGGATATGCCTTTAGGGATCCTGATACACAAAGCATCTCATGCAGTAGACAGCTAACCCTTTCGAAGGCAGAAACCTCTGACCAAGCTGGGCGTGGTGGCTCGCGCAGGCTTGTAATCTCAGTACTTGGGAGGCTGAGACCAGAGGATCCCGGTTCGCAGTCAGCCTCAGCTACTCAGTGAGGCCCTCCGCAACTTAGTGAGACCTTGTTTCAAAATAAAGAATAAAAAATAGGGCTAAAATAGGGAATAAAAAATAGGGAATAAAAAATCGTAAAATAAAATAATAAATAATAAGTAAAATAAGGAATAAAAAATGCCCTTGGGTTCAGTCCCTGGTACGGCAAAAAAAAAAAAGAAACCCCTGACCAAATTATGTGGGAGTGTTTCCTCCCCCATCGACCCATCCCAGTATTCCTAGTGATGTCCTCATCAAATAGTCCATAGATCAAACTTTTCCAGTTTGATGTTGATGTATAATATTGTATGTATTTGCTCTTTACTCTAATTCAATCACCTAACATATAAAGAAAACAGTAAAATGAAAGTCACCACCAAAGAGAATAGATCAAATGACAAACACCAGAGCGAGTTAATTAAACAGATGAGGAAAGTGGCCTGTTCATTTAGGTTGCTGAAAGAACCTATCAACTCATCTTCTTAGCAGGAATGCTTTGGTTAGTTGCATTAATACAGCAGCTTAAACAAAATGTTAATGTTTTTACAATTGGTCTATTCTCTTGCTTTTAATTCATAATTCACTGGGTAAAATGTCCACTGACTTGGAAGTTGAGAATATTTCCTGCATAGCTGGAAATACAGCTCAGTATTATAGAGTTTCTGCTTAGTATGTGCAAGGCCCTGGGTTCAATCCCCACCATGGTCAAAAAAAAAAAAAAAAGACTTTCTTTAGCAAGGTGTGGTGGCACATGTCTGTAATCCCAGTTCTTAGGAAGCAGAGACAGGAGGATGGCAGGTTCAAGGCCAGCTCCAGCAATTTAGCGAGACACTCAGCAACTTAGTTTCAACTCAGCAACTTAGACCCTGTTTCAAAATAAATAATAAAATAGGGCTGGGGGTGTGGCTTGGCGGTAGAAAGCCCCTGGGTTCAATCCCCAGTACAAGAAATTTCCAGGCTCTCTGCCTGGGTCTGGTCTCTGTTCATCTATTTAACCTTCTAGTTTGCCAACCACACACACTCACCCCAGAAATTTCCATTCTAATTCCAAAAGAATGTCATGCTAACAGTCTACTTCCCTTCTGGCCCTCCTTCCTACCCCATTTCTCTCTTACCTTTTTGCCAACCAAATAATGTATCTTTGCTGCCTCTAAATCTCCACCACACTGTCCTTCATCTTGAATATATAACTATTTAACCCAACTGAACTAGAGACTTGTCAAGGACAGTATTAGATTATTTCTGTCTTCTGTATCTTCCTCCTTAAAATGGTATAGGACAAATGGTGCTTCACAATGATTGATATTTTTATAGCAAAGAAGTTTTTTGTTTGTTTTTTTGTTTTGTGGTACTGGGGATTGAACCCAGGGGCATTCTACCTCCAAGCTACACCCCCAGCCCTTTTTAAAAAATTTTTTTATTTTGAAACAGGGCCTCTCTAAGTTGCTGAGGCTAGCTTCCCACCTGCAATCTTCCTGTCTCAGCCTCCCAAGTACTAGAATTATAGGGGGCCACCATACCCAGCTGAAGTTTATTTTTAATTAATTAAGCTGAGAATTTCTTCAACCTGAAAGTAGTATACATGCAAATAAAATCCACTTAGAAATATCAGAGTGATTCTAGAACATTGGATGATGGCTTCCTCTGTATTGCTTTTATGAAGGACATTAAGAGAGTCATCGTAGCCGGGTGTGGTGGCGCACGCTTGTAATCCCAGTACTTTGGGAGGATCCAGGTTCACGGCCAGCCTCAGCTCGCTCTCTCTCTCCCTGTCTCTCTCTCTCTCTTTCTCCCTGTCTTTCTCTCTCTCTCTCTCTCTCTCTCTGCTTAGTGAGGCCCTCCGCAACTTCATGAGACCCGGTTTCAAAATAAAGTATAAAAAAATAGGGCCGGGGGTGTAGCGCGGAGGTAGAACGCCCCTGGGTTCAATCCCTGGTACCGCAAAAAAAAAAAAAAAAAAGAGAGAGTCATCGTGTATATGTACAGGCTTTGTAAATATTTTCTGATGATGGGCGTGGGGCTCTCTTACAGGAGTTTGTTGAGCTGAAAAAACAGTATGCTATTCTTCAACATGGGACAAGCACTATAGGACTGACAAAGGAAACATTAGCAAGAGTGAAACAGCTAAAAGATGTGGTAGAAAGACTAGCTGAAGATACAGAAGACAAGATGAAAAGAATAACAGGTATCTACTCTTTACACTCTCCACCAATTTAACAATGACATCATAACACTCTACCTTCCTGGTAGAATTTATATCAATTTCAATTTATCATTCATGCAATTGAAGCACACAGAAATCCACTAAGGAGAGTGAAGTAAGAATTGGTCTTGTGTTTTGGGGGCTATGACGTAACAAGCCTCTAGCACATGGATTTGCCTACAAAGTTGTTAATGAGCATCTACCTGGCATTAATCAGAATAAACTCAGATTCTCTTTGGTCTCCTTGAAATGTGTTTTTCATAACCCAGTATTCTCAACTGGAAGTGAGATATCTGAAGATAGTTTTGCTTGTGAGGCCAGAGATGTTGCAAACCATCTACAAAGGACAGCTCCCCCAAACAAACAATTATGCTGCCCAAAATGTCAATAGCTGGCAAGGTTGAGAACCCCCATCCTAACCTGAGCTGCGTACTTTTCTCTCATGCAAATAACTCTGAGGTCAGTATGAGCAAGACTCTAGTTCTGTAGGTCATCTTGCATAGACCATGGGTAGCAATCCAAAAGGAACCATTTTCTGAACAAGAAGTTTATCCAAATGAAAACTCTGGTGCACACGAAGTATTGTAAACATGCAATATGTACAATCAGAAAGTGAGTCGGAATCTTCTTTCCCACAACTGGTATTCATGATATTTCTGAGAAGTCCTTATGTCCTTAACTACCTCTAACCAAGAAATTTCCAATGGTGAGTGTATGATTTTACTCATGGTCTTATTTATTGTCTCCCCAAACTGTAAAAAAATTGTATTCTTTTGGAATATGAGTAACTCTCAAAGTATTAAAATAGACAACTCATTATTTATAGATGCTTCTTTATTATAAAATGAGACTTTGACCTTACAAGCACTTATATCAGCACTATGACATGAACTAAAATTAAAACATGAGTATGGGCCAAAGTCAGGAAAAATACATAGCAAACTGCTAGGAATAAGGGGGAATGAAGAGGAAACCACTATTTTTTACATTTATATAATACCTTTAAAGCAGTGGGATTATGGGTAATTTTCTTCATATTTGAGCATTTTCCTAAAATTTTTAAAAAGGAAATATTAGGAAAGATTCAGAAAATCACATAGGTTCTTTTTTCACCTTATAGTCCACAGCCAATACCACAAAAATCAGTTCTTATTATTTTCAGAATTTGGTTCTTACTATAGGAGCAAAACCATAAGAAAATATTTCTGCCTCATGTTTAGTGTTTAGAGTCAAAATTATTTCCATTTATCTACATTGTCTGAAATTTGCAGTTCCTGAAACTGGACTGAAAGAGAAAGTTAAGTGAGAGGATCTCAGAGAGGTCTAAAATAATGCATTCTACTCCTTTTCTCTCTTTAAGGCTGTTTTCACCACTTAACAAGACAGAACAATAAGACATTGATTTTTCCATATTCCCTGTCTTATTACTTGAGAAGGGGCAGAACAGCTAATAGGATGAGATGCCTGCAGGGTTCCAGTGAAAGCCTTTGACTGCATCAAAGCTGAAAGAGTGAGCTGGGCGTGGTGGCCCACACCTGAATCCCAGTCTTTGGAAGGCTGAGACAGGAGGATCACAGGTTCGAGGACAGCCTCAGCAATGTAACAAGATTCTCAGCAACCTAGTGAGACCCTGTTTCAAAACAAAAAATAAGCTGGGCATGGTGGTGCATGCTTGTAATCTCAATACTTGGGAGGCTGAGACAGGAGGATCGCAGGTTTGTGGCCAGCCTCAGCAACTTAGTGAGACAATTTAGTGAGCAACTTAGTGAGACTCTGTTTCAAAATAAAAAATAAAATAAGGCTGGGGGGTGTAACTGAGAGGTGGAATGCCACTGGGTTCAACCCCCAGTACCATACACACCAAAAAAAAGAAAAAATTTTTTGAGTGAGTGGAGGGTGGACTCCAGCCTGCAGCAGGGTCCCTCATAGGACTTTGTATCAGTTAGGGTCCCAGCAAGAAACAGAAAGCATGCTTGACCAGAATTCTGAATAATGTATTTACAAGTGGAGTTGACACAGTTAGTTATTGACTGTGTAACAAACCAGCCCAAAATGTGATGGCTTAAATCCACCACATCCTTGCTGTGGGTGTCTGGGTGGTTCCCATGCAGGCCCCCCTGAATTCCTCAGGTTGCTGCATTTGGTGGATGGGTCAGCAAGGGAGGGACGGAGTGTGCCTGAGATGCAGGTGTCCTATCCACAGTGCTGTTTCCAGCGCAGACGTGCAGGGTCCCGTGGGAGTGAGAAGAGAAGACGCTGGTTCCTGAGCTTCTGCAACAGGCTGAGGGTGTGGAGGGCCTGGGTGAGTCATAGTAGTGAGCAGCCATTCGCAACCTGAGGCCTGAAGGTACAAGGGAGCAAACGTGTGACCAGAGCCGCAGCTGAGGGGAGAGAGCAGCAGACCCTGTGCTGGCTGGGACGGAGACCTGTCAGCACCTCCATGGCCAAGTGTGAAGGAAAGCCAGAGAGGGGAGCCAGGCAATGCTGTCCGTGGGGGCTAGCTTTCCAGGACACAGGACAGGGCAGAGAGTGGATCTGGTGGGAGACAAGTAGCCAGCTCCATCATATTGACTTACCTCCCCCTTTCCAATCCTACATTTGGAAGTTTCCAGCGACAGAATGCTCACTACCTTTTACAGCAGCTGTCTAGTTTGGGAATCATTGTGACTACTAACAAGTTCTTCGTATTCAGACAAAATCTTCCTTCATGCAGCTTTCACCTGCTGGCTTTCGTCTTAGTTCCTCAGGATGACAGAGAACATATTTCCTCTGGTTTTTCAAGCTGGGCTTTCGAATACTTGAAAATAGACATCACATGCTCCAAATCTTCTTTTCTCCATATGAAACATCACCAGTTAATTCAACATTTCCTCAGAGGACAGTTTCAAATTTCTTTAGCAATCTTTTCAACACATGCTAGTTTGACAATTACTTCAGATCAACTCAGTTTTCAGCTGACCGAGTAAAGCACGATAGTTGCTTTCCTTCTTCTTGAAGGTCACCACTACCTAATGTCAGGGTTTCTTTCTTTCTTTCTTTTCTCCTTTTTTTTTTTTGTGGTACTAGGGATTGAACCCAGGGGCATTCTGCCTCCAAGTTACACCCCCAGCCCTATTTTATTTCTTATTTTGAAACAGGGTCTTACTAGGTGGATGAGAGTCTCACTACTTGCTGAGGCTGTCCTCAAACCTGCGATCCTCCTGTCTTAGCCTCCCAAGTACTGGGATTACAGGAGTGTGCCACCACGCCTGGTTTAGAGTGTCTTTCTAAAAGGCCATTTCACATTGCAACTGTCATTCGCTACAACTCTTCTGTCCTCTACTGATGTGATCCTTATTAAAGTTTACTAGAATTCCAAATATTTGTTGAATTAAATATGAATAAATGAATGTATAAACAGGCAGATGGATGAATCAATCGATAGATCAATGAATCAATGGATGGATAAGAGTGAAGCCGAGAGAGGCATTGCTTTGTTTTTATGGTTTGTTTTGTTGTTGTTGTCATTTGTTTTGTTTGTGGGTTCTGGGGATTTAACCCAGGGGCATTCTACCTTTGACCTACACCTCCCTCCCATCCCTTTTTTATTTTTACTTTGAAACAGGGTCTAAGTTGCTGAGGGTCTCGCTAAGTTACTGAGGATGGTCTCAAACCAGCAATCCTCCTGTCTCAGCCTCCCAAGTACTAGGATTATTTATAGGCTTGTACCCCATACCTGGCTCACTTTGCTCACTTTGGGGGTAGGGAGCTCAATGTCAACAGGGAAGAAGGATGAAGAAATTAACATGTCAGTCTTATTTCTGAAAAAATAGGAAAATTCTAAGAACACATTTTTAAATGAAGTTAAAATAATAAGAACAAATCTTTAGAAATAAAGCACTTCACCAAATCAAACTTTTTAATGCCTTTAGATAAAAAATTTTCAGATAAAAATATCAATTTTCTCTGATTTATGTGAAACCCTTGAAAAGAGTGATGGAAAACATTTTATTTGTTAAATAAAATGATGTATCTTTGAACGATACATCAATCTCTGTGTTTGGTGTAATGTGGATAGCTAGGTGGACTCTATCAAGTGGACATATATCATTTCTTTCATTTTCTTCTCTCAGATTTAGAAAAGAAGATCCAAGAGCTGAATCTAAGTAGACAAGCAAAAGCTGCCCAACTGAAACAATTGGAAGATCAAGTTGTCACCATTAAAAATGAAATTGTTGAGCAAGAAAGTAAATATGCCACCTGCTATAGTTAGAGTGAAAGCCCGGGCACATGCTCCTGGGTTCCTGTCTTCCATGCACAACCTGTGGCGCTGCGCCGAGCTTGTAGAACACTGAGGTCAGCTCGCCTGCCCCCTCTCCTGCTCCCACCCGCACTACTGCTCTGCTCAGCATGGCTGGATGAGGAAGCCACTTCAGCGCCCCTTCATAGTAGAAACGTGGGCAGAAAGAGAGCTTCTCTGGTTTCAGAAGCCCTTCCTCCTCCCTTCTTTTCTCTTTCATAACACAAAAGCAGTTGGTCTGTGTGATGGTGAATCTGGATTGTCTGCCTGACTGGATTGTGAAACACCTAGGATTATGTGGCTTTGGGTGCGTTGATGAGATGATAGGCTTATGTAAGGGTAGATTGAAGGGGAGGTCCTGCCCTGAATGTGTTCTGATAGGCACGGGAGGGACTTGGGTAAAGGAAAGAGAAAGCCGTGTGAAGCATGCGTGGTTCTTCCTGAGGAAAGCTCGTCTGCTCTCACCTGGGATGTCGGCCTTCAACTTTTCCAACTGGACTGTCACCATCGTTTCTCTGGAGAGTTCCTGGCCTTTCCATCTTGGACTGGGACTGCCTTAGTGGTCACTCTCATTCTGAGACTCCAGCTCTTGGACTGCTCGACCAGCTGCTGGCTCCTCTGGCTCTCCACATGCCCGCGGCCACTGGGGACCACACTGCTTACACTGCTTTGAACTGCAGGCTGATTTGATAAATCCCCTTTTGCCATATACACATCCTGTGAGTTCTGTTACTCTAGCAAACCCTGACTAATACAGTCTGTATGACAAATAAAAATTTAAATAAGCTCTCTACTTACTGATAATCATTTCAGTCAAAGGAGCCTACACATTAAATAAAGATCTCTAGTACTAGGAAGGAAGGAATATGGATGCATCTACTAGATTGTCCTGTATGTTCTATTTATTTGGATTTGCTTTTATTTGTAAAACTATTAATCTACTCTGAATAAAATGCATACAATTAAAAAAGTAACTTGCGGTACTGCAAAAAAAACAAAAGTAACTCGCAGTTATACCCATGTTCCTGCACCCAGAGGTTCTGGTTTCCCCCAAATGCAGCAATATTCAAAAGATAAATATTGAACAAGTTTTCATGATTTGTCTGTGGGTACTTTTGCTGTAAAATTTGTTTTCTCCTCCTCCTCCTCCTCCTCCTCCTCCTCCTCCTCCTTCTTCCTGGGGATGGAACCCAGGGATATTCTACCTTCCAGCTACACCCCCAACCCTTTTTATTTTTTTCTTTTAAAACAGGGTCTCACTTCTGAGGATCTTGCTAAATTGTTGAGGCTGGCCTCAAACCTGCAATCCTTCTGTCTCAGCCTTCCATGTACTGGGATCACAGGTGTGCGCCATCATACCTGTCCACTGCTTATTTTTAAAAGACTAGCAATCATGTTCTTATTTAGTACAAAAGATCAGACTGTCTTATTTCAAAATAAGTCTATGATTTCACATTAACTTTTTTTTGCATGTGTGGTTTATAGCAGAGCACATTGCTTCTGTTTGTGACTGCTGTCCTTTGGAGAGGTTATTGTAGGGAATATGAACCCACATTGTTAAATAAGAAATTATATGCATCAACATTGACATGTGAAAGAGGAAGAGCAGCTGGAACCATTTCTATTCAGGACTGCCTCATAAATATGGGATTTAAAATTTCAACAAAGGGCTTTGAGAGTACAGATGAATATAAAATCTATTAAAATATAGGTTACTAAAGAAAACTGCCAAATCTATTTCCCTGCAGGTCCTAAAGAATAGAAGGAAACTTTTCTACAGGCAGGACCACCCCAGAAATCTCTCTTGAATGATACAACTGTAATGCTCCACCTATCCAGCACTGAGACATGCAAACCTCAACTGATGACTCCTGTATGATACAATATCTATAATATTGTATTATATATATTAAAGGAGTATTACAAAGCCCGAGTTCTTTACTCCAATGTTAAGGGTGGCGCACACTTCCTCTTTCCCATCAAGATACTGAATTTCAGTTTTGCACACATGATAGACCGTGCTGCAAGCGTGGTTTTCGTTCTGTTTGTTTGCAGTAGTAATATTCAGTTGTGCTTCCTTTTCGATGGTTGGAGACTGTATAAGGAGTAGGTGTAGGGTGTGGGAACGGTTATAGAGAGAAAAGTTTCTTTCTGCAGCTGGGAAGACTAACTAACCAAAGAGTTCTGGAGGGGCAGGAGAATCCCCAGCCATTAAGGAAACGCTCATCCTAGGAATCAAGTGCGAGGGCAACATAAACCCTCCTCTCAGCAGACCCAGGCACTGAGGCTTGAAGACGTAGGGAGTAGTGATATACTCTGGAAAGATGGCAATTATACCTGGCCGTACTTTCTAAAGTCTAGTGTTTAAAAGAATAAGATTCAGTTAATCTAAAAAATACATATGTGAAAAATCTTATTCCTCAGTAATGTTGAGTAAATCATTTTAACTTCTATTAATTGTTCAAGATGTGACCAAGGCAAGATTCAGTGAAACAGTATCCCTTATATGTTACAGAGTAATTCCACAATGTGTATCAAGATCTATCCTAAGTATCTCTTATACATTGCCAAGTAATTTGAAAATGTATATCAAGATCTATCCTAGGACCTGGCATTTCCATTGTTGAACATGTATATTAAGAAAAGAATCTTAAATATAGGTGAGGAAAGCTTTGTGGAAACCCATGCAACATTCCTTATATTAAATGTGCAAAGTATGGAAAGATGTAAAGCATCTTGCTGTAGTTTGGATCTGGAACACCCCCGAAGGCCCACATGTTAAAGGCTTGGTCCAGCCCATGGTGCTACTGGGAGGTAGTGGACCTTTAAGAAATAGGGCCTAAGTCAAGCATAACGGTGTGTTTTTATAATCCCAATATTTGGTAATCTCAGTACTTGGGAGGCTGAGACAGGAGGATGGCAGGTTCACAGACAGCCTCAGCAACTTGGTATGGCCCTCTGCAACTTAGTGAGACCCTGTTTCAAAATAAAGAATATAAAATAGGGCTGGGGATGAAGCTCAGAAGTAGACTGTCCCTGGGTTCAATCCTCAGTACCACAAAATAATAATAATAATAATAATAATAATAATAACAACAACAACAATAATACCAGTATTTGGAAGGCTGAGATAGGAGGATTGCAGGTTTGAGACCAGCACATGTTGGTTAGCAAGACCCTGTTTCAAAAAAAATTGTAAATAAAAAGTGTCGGGGGTATAGCTTAGAGGTAGAATGCCCCTGGGAAGAGGAGGGGGGAAGGGGAGGAGGAGGAAGGAGGTGAAGGAAGAAGGAGGGAGCAGGGAAGGAGGATGAAGGACTTAGAGGAAGTTAGGTCTTTGGGGGCCTATTCCTGAAGAAGATAGTGGGACTCAGCCCTTTCCTGTTTCTCTGTTGCTTCCCAGCACCTCATGGGTGCACTGACCTCCTTCTCCACATGCTCCCACCACGATGTACTGGATGTACTGTGTTACCAGGGGGCCAAGCAACCATGGACTGAAACCTCTGCAACTGTGAGCCAAACAAACCTAGGCTGATGTCTCAGGTATTCTGTTGGGGTAATGAAAAGCTGGCTAACACATACCTATACGTGGTAAACAGTGAATTGATAATATGATTAAAAGACACATTTTAACTGTTGTATGAAATATTTATATGCATCAACATGCATACATTTTCTTTACCTCTATTATAATTGTTTTAATAGTTTCTTAAATTTTACTTGATGAAAACCATATCTATCTAGCCCTGGGAGATCCATTGAGGTGTGTGAGAGACCAGCACAGAGATGTCTAGATGGGATTCAAAGCATCTCAGAGAGGCGATGTATGGAGGCGCAGGAGTAGGAGAGACGATACTTGAACTGAGTAGTGACCAGGCCTGTGGCCACTCAGACTGGCAAGGTACAGTAATGGGAGCAGGTAAGTAGGATCTAAGACACTAGGTGTGGGAGGTAGAACGAGAAGATGGCCAGTGGACAGGGGAGGTCACAGATACTGTGAGGCCAGCTTATGTGAGGAAAGCCTGTTACCAAAGGCCAGGTAAAAGCATTTAGAACCCAGAAAAATACATCAGAAAATCAATGGAAAGATCAGGAAACACACTGTCCACAAGGTAGCAGGTGTGGTCCATTAGATTAGAAATCAGTCCCAGGTGAGCCGGGCACAGTGATGCACCCCTGGAATCCCAGTACTTGGGAGGCTGAGACATGAGTATCCCAGGTTTGAGGCCAACCTCAGCAACTTAGGGAGACCCTGTTTCAAAATAAAAAATAAAATAGGGCTGGGGGGTGTAGCTCAGGTAGAATGCCCCTGGGTTCAATTCCCAGTACAGAAGAGGGAT
>PVJS01023821.1:0-29240 GCA_004027185.1 Glis glis
CACACACACACACACACACACACACACACACACACCTTCCCCTCCTCCATTTCAAAACATGGAAATTCCATTAAAGGGAAACTTTATCTTGGGGGGAGTGGGGACACAGTTTCCTGGATAGCTCCCAAATCTCTTATAATATAGAAGATTCAACAAATCAATTTTTGAGGTCCCTAGCTATTACCATGAAGTCAAATCATTACAAAGTTCTCACAGAGCCAAAAGGGAGCCATGAAGTGGGTAAGGACTACATGTTTCTCCATCTCAAAAGCTCTTTCACCTTTCTTGGTGTGCAGCCTGTGGGAAAAGCTTCAGAATCTCGGTGTGGACCAACGGCATTTGAGAAGGCTCCTTCACTTTTAGTTCTAGAACGTAATCCTGGCCAAATTTTCTTTTCAGATGTTGGATGGAGCCAATGCACCTACAGGCAAGATGGAGAACATGTTGGAAAAAATATTACCCTTAATTTTGTTGTATTATTCTTAAGTTATAAAAGTAGTAGAAAGAGTGTCCGTGAGGAGGCCATAAGGGAAAACTCCATCTGTGCACAGTGATTTCACACTTTCACAGGGAATCATTTTGGGCATCAAATTCAGGCTGTGGAGAGACACGCACCTCAGTCTTCCAGACACCAGGATGGCCACACGGTCACACAGCGCCTCAGCCTCAGCCAGGTAGTTTGTGGCCAAGAGGACACCCCTCTCTCGGTTTTTAGTGGCTGCCTGGATTGCCTGCCTGAAACAGGCCAAGAAATTAACAGAATTTAAAACAAATGAACAACAACAACAAAATACAACACAACAACAACAACAACAACAAAAGAAATGGAAGAGGAATTTTATAGATTAATTACGGTTTAGGAATCATATATCAGATCCCAATTCAAATACACTGGTTAAGTATGGACACTGACTAGCTTTCAGACAACCTAAAGAAAAGTTTCTAATATTTTTAGAAGTGCTAATGGTACTGTAGTTAAGTTAAAAAATAGGTCTCCCTATCTTTTGGAGATAACAACTGAACTATTTACAATTAAAAGGATATGCTGCCTTGTATTTCCTTCAAAATAATTGAAGGGTGGGGAGCAAAAGTGGATATAGGAATAAAGGAAAGAAGGCTAGCCTTCTATTGACAACTGTTGAAACTGGGTGATGGATGGAATGGATTCATAAATGATTCTTTGTACATCTGCATAAAATTTCCATAACAAAGGGTTTTTAAAAGTTGGAAAAGTATTGGGTAGTTACAAATATGAGACTGGATTGGAGATTTTATTAGTCTAAAGAATAATTCATAGGTAAGAAATTAGGAAGAAAAAAAAACTTTAAAATCAGATAAACAAATTTGACGGATTGAGCCACAAGGGGGAAAAAATAAAACGAGGCAATTGTGTCAGTAAGTTAACAGTCTCTAGGGAATCAAAGCAGAAGAAACAAGAGGAAATAGTTATGGAACATCTCAGTAATTAAAAGGCAAAATTAAGATATGCTCCAAATTAAAATACCAAAAATTCCAATGAAATACATAGGGTCTTTTTTAAACCTAAGTACTACAAGGATAGGATAGAGATTAGATCATATATTTGTTAAATATTTGTTTTCCGAACAATGTGAATTATCTTTGCTCTGGTTTGGATCTTGAATGTCCTCCACCGGCCCGTATCTTAAAGCCTGAGCCTCAGGGTGGCGCTGTTGGGAGATGGCGGAACCCTCACAAGGTGGAGCCCTGCGGGAGCTCTTTAGGTCATTGGGGGTGTGCCTTTCTGAGGGACTGTGGGACCTTGCTCTCTCCTTGCTCTCTCTGCTCCCTGGCTTGTGAGGTGACCAGTTCTGCTCTGCCATGTGTCCCTGCCATGCTATGCTGCCTTGTCACAGGCACAAAGCAACGGGGACAATGGATCATGGATTGTTTTTTTGGTTTTTTGGTTTTTTTTTTTTTTGCGGTACTGGGGATTGAACCCAGGGGTGTTCTACCTCCGAGCTACACCCCCGGCCCTATTTTTTTATCCTTTATTTTGAAACCAGGTCTCACGAAGTTGTGGAGGGCCTCACTAAGTAGAGAGAGAGAAAGAGACAAGGAGAGAGAGAGAGAGAGAGATAAAGAGAGAGAGAGAGCTGAGGCTGGCCGCGAACCCAGATCCTCTGGTCTCCGTCTCCCAAAGTACTGGGATTACAAGTGTGCGCCACCACGCCCGGCTGGATCATGGATTGGAACCTCCAAACCTGGGAGCCACGTATGCCTTTCCTTTTTTGCAGCTTGACTATCTTGGGTATTTGTTATAGTGGTAGCTGTCACAATGACTGGCACATCAGTTTTTCGTTACTGTGACAAAAATACTTAAGAGAATCAACTTAAAAGGAAGGAACATAGCTGGGTGTGGTGGCGCACACTTGTAATCCCAGTACTTGGGAGGCTGAGACGGGAGGATCCGCATTCAAGGCCAGCCTCAGCTACTTAGTGAGGCCCTCCGCAACTTAGTGAGACTCTGTTTCAAAATAAAGAATAAGCCGGGTGTGGTGGTGCATGCTTGTAATCCCAGTACTTGGGAGGCTGAGATAGAAGGATCTGGGTTCACGGCCAGCCTCAGCTACTTAGTGAGGCCCTCCGCAACTTAGTGAGACCCTGTTTCAAAATAAAGAATTTTAAAAAAATTGGGCTGAGTGTGTAGCCAGGAGGTAGAATGCCCCTGGGTTCAATCCCTGGTACCACCAAAAAAAAAAAAAAAAAGAAGAAGAAACGTTTATTTTGGCTCACAGTTTCAGAGGTTTCGGTCTATTGGCCAGTTGTCTCTGCTGCTCTGGGGCCTGTGGCGAGGCAGAACACCATGGAAGGGAGCGTGTGGTGGGGCAAAGCTGTTCACCTTAAGACCGCCGGCAAGCAAGATGAGGGAGAGGAGGGGCCAGCATTCCAACATGCCCTCCTAGGGCATGCCCCCAATGATCTAACTTCCTTGCACAAGGTCCCACATCTGAAAGTTTCTACCACCTCCCAATATCACTGCAGGCTTGGGACTAAGCTTTCAACAGATGGGCCTTTGAGGAGGCATTCAATATTCAAACGATAGAAGATGCTTAACACAATCTCCACTGAAGCAGAAACCAGTGAATTTGGGGGTTGAGTTTTTTGAGAATCGGTTTATAAATGTAACTTTATATAACATTTATACGCATGGCTCTGAGGATGATGATCGTGCTCACCACATCTGCTGCTGCCCTGATGGATCGATGCCTGTAGAGGGCTCATCCAGAAGCAGAACAGGTGAATTTCCCAGGATGCTCAGCACAAAACAGAGCTGCAATGCAGAGAAACTCCGTTGATTGCTTCCATACCACATGAGCATCCAGAAAGCATCATACCCACACCTACCTTTCTAGTGGTTCCTGCTGTCAGTTTCTGCACTGGAACATTTAGCTGTTCATGCAGCTTGAACGCATTCACTAATCTGATAGAAAACAGGATAAAGATATCAAGTCAAGAGAGAATTTCTAGAAAATGCAAGCACACAGAATTGTAAGAGCACTGAGGGAAGCTTGGCAGCACTATTCTCAAAACTAAGTCATTCTCAAAACTCTGTCATGATAAAGGGAAAAAAACTGCTTAATTTGGAACATGACAGATTTTTTTCACCTCCTAACATTTTTAAGAAAAACTAGACTTCTGAACAAGAAACTAAAAATTGATGGTTATTTCATTTCCTGGTTTTTTTATTAGAGCACTGAAATGGATGGTATTTATAATTATTCGTTCATTTATTCCTTGTCAATTATTTTATACAATCATTTTTTAAGAGCTCTCTCATTCAGGGATGCGGGAAACCAGATCTTGCCCCCTGTTCTACCGCCAACTCTCTGAAAAGCTGGAGATGCCCTTGACTTCCCACACTTTACTAGTGAACGCATCATCCATGACGCAGCCTCCCTGCCTCTTGACACAAAGGGATCACGTGATGTCTCTGTACCGGGAAATGGCGATGGCAGCGTCCCCTTTGCTCAGCCCTTTCACCGCAGCGTACACCTCCAGGTGCTCTCTCACACTCAGGATGGGCCACAGCACGTTCTCCTGGGGACAGTATCCCAGGGACTTGACCACGCCGTCCCCCTGCTGACTCAGAACGGAACTGCACCCTCTCAGTTCCACCTACAAGAGCAAACACAGTTTTAGAAACATGGGTATGTGGCCTTTTCTCCAATTGCCCAAATAATCAAGATACTGATATGTAGCTAATAAATGCCTAAAGTGCGAGAGCACCAGAAGAATATCATAGACACTGTTTCCTGTGTATCATAGAAGACAATGTCATCTACTAATATTACATTAGACTACTAATATTACATATTATTACAGAATAGTATTACATAATAATAATAGTAGTAGTAGTCTAATATTGCTAGTATAATATTAGTAGTCTTAAATATGAGGTGGGTAATAAGCCTAGGAGGTTCTTGAGAAGTTGGGTTGAAGAAAAGGTAGTTGATTTCTGATGGCGTTCCAACTTCTAGTAAAGACTTTTATTTTATTTATTTATTTATTTATTTATTTATTTATTGTGGTACTGGGGATGGAACCCTGTAGGGGCATTCTACCTCTGAGCTACACCCCCAGCCCTATTCTTTATTCTTTATTTTGAAACAGGGTCTCACTAAGTGGCGGAGAGTTTCACTAAGTAGCTGAGGTTGGTCGCGAACCTGCGATCTTCCTGTTTCAGCCTCCCAAGTACTGGAATGACAAGCGTGCGCCACCACACCCAGCTCTATTAAAGACTTTTAGACAGCCAGTTGTTGTGGTTTGACTATGAGATGTTGGCAAAAAAGCTCCTTTGTCGGCAGTGCAGCAAGGTGCAGAGGTGGCCTGGTTGGAGGAAGCGGGTCATGTGGGGTGTGGCCTTGAGGACTGTGTGGCTCCCTGGCCCCCTTCTTCCCCTCTCTCTGCTTCCAGATGTGGCGTGTTGAGCAGCTTTTCTCTACCGCACCCTGCCACCATGACGGTTTTTGTGCCTTGGAGCCTGCCAACTATGAACTGAACCTCTGAAACCGCGAGTCGAAATAAATGTTCCCTCCTCTAGGTTGTGCTTGTCAGATACTTGGGTCACAGTGACAGAAATGCTAAGATAATCAAAGCAAGAAAAATAAATTGATCCAAAAGAACAAAAAGGGATAGGCTTACAAAGACATAATCTGTATTCGTCATGAAATTCACGTGTTAGAAACAGAAAGCGTGTCTCCCTTGTTTGCTACCTGCCCGGCTGTTGGCTTTGTGATCCCAGCTATCATCCTGATTGTGGTGCTTTTGCCAGCACCGTTGGGTCCTAGCAGTCCCAAGATTTCACCTGAAAGAAAGAAATCAGATTATCAATAGTGGACGTAAAATACTGATTTACCTAAACCTGTGTCTTCAATGAAATCTTCAAATAATCTGTGTATCCCTCAGTTATTGTCATTTTAAAATTTATAATTTCTATGTAATACATATCAACAAAATATATTATCTAATTTTGTAACTATATAAAATGTTAGCAAAAAGCTTATGAATTTGATATTGATATATCTGTGTTCCTCCCGCCAGATTGCATGTTTCAGTTAAATATGTACCCAAATTAGTTCCTATCGTAGACGGCCAGTGCACTGAGAACATATGTAAATGATTTCTAAACCTGGGAAGTCAGGGACACTTTCCTCATCCCAGATTCAATCCCTTGTCTCCAAATGACTGTGACCTATCATCTGAACTGATATGAACTGCTCCCTATCCAAATTCATGAACAAACAGTAGCCAGTATTTCCTCAAAATGTGTATTAAATGATGGCATAGTCCTGCTAAAAACCCTTTGATGTCATTTCACTAACTTTGTATGAAATTAACTTCTTGCTACTTTATTTTTATTTATTTGTGACTGTGAGCTATATTCCCAGCCATATTTTTTATTTTTAAATAGGGTCTTGCTAAGTTGCTAAGGGTCTGGCTAAGTTGCTGAGGCTGACCTTGAACTTGCAATATTCCCGTTTCAGCCTCTTAAGCACTGGGGTTACAGATGTGTGCCACCATGCCCGGCGAAACTTCTTGCTATTTTAAAAAGCTGTACCTAATTTATCCCCACCCATCCTTTGACTTTATTCCTTCTATTCACAAATGCACCCACAGACCTCTTTGAGACTCAACCACTCCAGATGTGTTATGTCTGAGTCCCTGCCCTTGTAATTTCCTCTGCTTGTGTGTGTGTGTGTGTGTGTGTGTGTGTGTGTGTGTGTGTATTAGTGTTACTAGGGATTGAACCCAGGGGCATTCTACCTCTGAGCTACACCCCCAGCCCTTTTTGTTGTTGTTGTTTTGAAACAGGGTCTTGCTAGGTTGCCAAGATTTGAAATAGGGTCTTGCTAAATTGCTGAGGCTGGTCTTGAACCTGTGATCCTCCTGTCTCAGCCTCCCAAGTACTGGGATTACAGACGTGCGACACCATGCCTGGCCTGGATGCTCTTATCTCTTAATGCTCGTATAGCTCACACCTTTTTGTCATCCAGATCTTGGGTTAAATGTCACTGTTCCAGGCAGGCCTTCCCTGGCCCTAATCAAATATAACTCCAAGCCACTTATGTCATTTCACATATTTCGATGTTCCACACAGAACTTACTTAATATCTGATGCTTGACTTGGCAAGTTATTTTTACTATGGATTCCCTTCTAGGATTTTTTATTTATGGATCCCTTCCTAAGATGTAAAACTGCCTAGGGTGGGTAGTTTGCCTATTTTCCTCATATCTGTATTTCCAGAGCCTAACACAGTGTCTGGCACACTCAAAAAAAGACAATATGTTGGATGAATGAGTGAACGAAAGCTTTAGCAAGTAAAACGGTGCCGATGGCAGAGATGTTCACTGGGTATTTCTTTTTTTTTCTTTGTGGTACTGGGGAGGGAACCCAGGGGCATTCTACCTCCAAACTCCACCCCCAGTCCTATTTTTTATTCTTTATTTTGAAACAGGGTCTCACTAAGTTGCAGAGGGCCTCACTAAGTAGCTGAGGCTGACCGCAAACCCGGATCCTCTGGTCTCCACCTCCCAAGTACTGGGATTACGAGCAAGCACCAACACGCCCAGCCCATTCAGTGGGTATTTCTAAACATAATGATCAGTTTAAAAAGTGATTACTCCAAACCTTTTGTAACACAGAAAGAGGTATTCCTTGCTGCTATTTTCTTCTTCCTCTTTGAAAAGCAATGTTTCTTCTGGCCTGCATATTCTTTGTGTAGACAGCTGGCAATTATGACTGGTTTCTAGAAGAGATGACAGCATGATTTTCCTCTTAAAATTCTCCCTGCTGGAACCTTTCATGACCTATGTCACAAGTCAAATCATATTTTGAGTTGAGAGCAGTGTATGCTGTATGTTACCAATGTAACATGCAAAGAAGAAAAACGGCAGGTCAGAGAAACCCACAATTTCTTAGTAGCTCCCCAAGATTGAATTCAAACCACAGTTTTAAGGCAGCATATTGAGGGAGGAAGGCTATGGGAAAACACCCATAGGCAACTAAGAGAGCTAGCACTCAGGTGAAAACCGAAAAACATCAGTTTCTAGAATAGAACTAACCCCAATTAGAATGGCAATCATTAAGAAATCAAACAACAACAAATGTTGGCGAGGATGTGGGGAAATTGGGACTCTTCTACACTGTTGGTGGGATTGCAAACTAGTTCAACCACTATGGAGATCAGTGTGGAGATTCCTCAGAAAACTGGGAATGGATCCACCATATGATTCAGCTATACCACTACTGGGTATCACACCAAAGGGACTGAAACTAGAAAACTACAGTAATCTATGCATACCCATGTTCATAGCAGCACAATTCACAGTGGCCAAATTATGGAACCAACCTAGGTGTCCATCAACAGACGAGTGGATTACAAAATTATGGGAAATACACACAGTGGAATTCTACTCAGCAATAAAGAAGAACAAAGTAACATCATTTACAAGAAAATGGAAGGATGTGGAGAACATTATGTTAAGTGAGATTAGCCAATCACAAAAAAGAAGGGTCATATGTTTTCATTAATATGCGCAACCTAGGGAGTAGTGGGGACACAAAAGGGACTCCAGATGAGAATGGAGAACCCTCAGTGGGGCAAGGGAAGTGGTACAAGGGGAGGGGAAGTGAAAGAGGTGAATCAGTGGAATTACTATCATAAACAATGTGTACATATGAGAATATACCAACATCATTCTTGATACTCCATATCGGGGAGGGAGGCGGGGGGACACTAAGAGCTGTGTGCATGTATGTTAACATCAAATAGATATTCACTGTGATGTGAGACTCCAATGCACCAATAAAAGCATGTTAAAAAAAAAAGAAACAGGATTAATAGAAGATAGCAGCAGCAGCAGCACTGGTCATGTGGTGGTTCAGTGGAGGAGGGAAAGCTCCCCTCCAACAAGCTGAAAGAAATGTTCTCACCAGGTTTAAGATAAGCAGGAGTTGCTGTTGAACAAATTTTCAATCTAAAATAAGCTCAGATATGGTGAGCGGAGCCGGCATGGAAGAAAGTCTCGGCATTCACCAGCAGCCATAGTATAAGCAGAGAAGTGGCAACAGCTTAAATAGATTCTTTGTTTGGACTTCCTGAATGGGAAACTAGAAAGCCTTGTAGTTTACCTGTGTTTTTATATTTTGCTATTTTTCTCTTGTTTGTCTTGTTCTTGATATACTTTCTTTTTGAATATCCAAGACCAGACACTTAAGCTATACTTTTCATTGGATCAGTGGGAGGCCATAATGTGAGAGGCACAGGAGTGAGACTATACCACAGACTTGGGAGAAGCTTTGGACAGCGACAAGAGCCATGGCAGCTGGTCTGCCAGTCTACAGAGTGGAGAAGAGTGAAAGGTGCTTTCATTTAAAAATGGTGGTCTGGCCGGGCGTATTGGCGCACGCTTGTAATCCCAGTACTTGGGAGGCTGAGACCAGAGGATCCGGGTTCGTGGCCAGCCTCAGCTACTTAGTGAGGCCCTCTGCAACTTCATGAGACCCGGTTTCAAAATAAAAGGATAAAAAATAGGGCCGGGGTGTAGCTTGGAGGTAGAATGCCCCTGGGTTCAATCCCCGGTACCGCAAAAAAAAAAAAAAAAAAAAAACAAATAAAAATGGTGGTCTGATCTCTGGATCAAGAGCATAAATGGCAGGGGGTGGAACAGAGACAGATCAAGGTCAGGTAGAAAACTTTAGCCCATTGGGTTACTGGTGCCACCTCCCCCATACCAAGAAGGGTCTGGAGGATAGACTGATGGTTCCACACACCACACCCTTGGCACACAAACTGAGGCTCTCAAAACAAGGGATGCAATTCAATCCAGATCAGTCTACAGGCTGTGGGTTAGAAGGCTTGCCAACAGCCCTGCCAGACACACACTCCCATCCCTAGTCACAAAAACAAAGCCATTTTGAGGGTTAAGTCTACTATGAATCAGAAAACAATCCCACAACAGATGTTGTCGGGCAAGAAGGGGGCAGAGCTAAGCATACATACTCTCCTAACAAGTATGGCCAGTTTGAATGAGTGCCAAGAACAAACAAAAAGTATGATATTTGTGTCACACAAACTCCTCATGGATGGGAAATTGTAAAATTGAAGCCCCAGAAAGAAATGTCTCCATTTAAAAAACCTCAGCAAAAAGAAAGCCAAATCTCTTAGTGACTGATATCACATTAACTGCTTGATGTAAACCGATTCCCACATTCTGCGTGTTTTCAAAGTTCTATCTAATTTTGCTTATTTTGTCAACTAGATCCTCTCTCAATACTTTGTCTCTCACTTCCATTCCCTTCCCCTCTCCTTCATCCTCTTCTCTCCTCGGTTCATATTCTGTCTTCCTCATCTCTCCCATCCATTTTTCCTTTCTCTTCTTTCTCTATTATTTTTATCCTTTCTTTCAATTCAATTTATTTTACTATAATTAATGCTTAATCTTTTCAACCTATTCTATATTAATTCTCACCTGCCTTCCTTTTGACTAATAGAGTTGTAGAGATCATTACTAATAACTTTTATAGCATATGTTGATATATGGTTTGTTCTTACTGTTGCTGGTAGTGACTCTTTCTTCGAAAAGTGGTACCAGTGGTTGAATTTAACACTTTGATCATGCTTATTATATGCATTTAAGCTAAGATATATCTCTTGCCCAGGGCTTATTACAAAAGATAACTACTCACTAAAGGACTCCCACACACAGAAAAAGGAGAAACCATCTAAATAGATGCACAACTACAGAATCTCAAAAAACATAAGGAAACAGGCCAAAGAGATGCTTCCAAAAATTTACAGGCCCCCAGTAACTGAATCCACAGATATTGAAGTGGATGTGAATGAAATACTAGATGAAAAATAAAATACTTGATTGTTAAAGGGACCAATGAACTAAAAGAAGGTCTAAGGAATGAAATAAGGGAAAAATACAGAATGTGAAAGAAGATTTCAATAAAGAGATAGAGATTCTGAAAAAGAACCAAACAGAAATCCTGGAAATGAAAGACTCAATAAATCAAATTTAAAATTCAGCTGAGTTGGGTGTGGTGGTACGCGCTTGTAATCCCAGCACTTGGGAAGTTGAGACAGGAGGATCGCAGGTTCGTGGCCAGCCTCAGCTACTTAGTGAGGCCCTTCGCAACTTAGTGAGACCCTGTTTCAAAATAAAGAATAAAAATAGGGCTGGGGGTGTAGCTCAGAAGTAGAATGCTCCTGGGTTCAATCCCCAGTACCATAAATAAATAAATAAATAAACAAACAAACAAATAAATAAATAAATAAAATTCAGTTGAAAGTCTCACCAATAGAGTGTAGGTTACATAGAAGACAAAATGTTAGGTCTTGTAGACAAGGTATATGAACTTGAACACTCAAACAACAACAAAGAAAAATTAAGAAACCATGCTCAGAATATATTCTGGGACAACACTGACCGATCATATTTAAGAATCATTATAATTGAGGAAGGAACAGAAATATAGACTAATGGCATTGCTAACCTTTTCAGTGAAATAATAGCAGAAAAACTTCCAAACCTTGGGAACAAAGCAATAACAAGTGATGAGATTGAAGCAGTGATAAAAATCCTTCCAAAAAAAAAAAAAATAAGCTGAGAACCAGATGGATTCTCAGGTCTTAAACAAAGAACAAATGACAATGCTCCTCAAATTATTCCATGAAGTAGAAAGTGGGTGACAAATGTCAAATTAATTCTATGAAGCCATCATCACCCTGATACCAAAACTAGATAAAGATACATAGAAGAAAGTAAAATTACAGACCAATATCCTTGATTAACATAAATGCAAAATCCTTAGTAAAATATTAGCAAATAATATCCAAAAACACATTAAGAAGATCATACATCATGACCAAGCTGGTTTCTTTCCAGGGATGCAATGTTGTTTCAACATACACAGATGAATAAGTGTAATTCATTACACAAATAGAATCTAGGGCAAAAATCATGACCATTTCAATACATGAGAAAATGCTTTTGACAAAATTCAGCACCCATTCATGATAAAAAAAAAACCCTAAAGAAACTAGGAATGAAAGAACATAGATCAACATCATAAAGGTTATGTATAACAAACCTAAAGTCAACATCATACTGAATAGAGAATAAATGAAAACATTTCTTCTAAAATCAGAAATAAGACAAAGATGACCATTCTCACCACTTCTATTCAATACAGGTAACTGAAATTTTAACCAGTGCAATTAGGCAAAAGAAGGAAATAAAAAAGATACAAATAGGAAAGAGAGAAGTCAAATTATCACTATTTTCAGATGATATAATTCTATACTTAGAAGATCCAAAAAGTTCCATCTGAGAAGAATATCACTGGTATTTTAATAAGGTTTGCATTGAATCTGTAGTTCATGTTGGCAATATGGTCTATAAATAGACCAGGAAATCTGCATCTGCTAGAAGAAAACATAGGATCAACACTACATTTTGGTGAAGGGAACAAATCCTTCCTGATGCTCAGGAAATAATACCATGAATTAATGAAAGGATGGCATCAAATTAAAAAAGCGTCTGAACAGCAAAGGAAACAAGAGCATGAAGAAAGAGTCTACAGAACAGGAGAAAATCCTGGCCAGCTACTCTTCCAACAGATGATTAATATCCATAATATAAGAACTCCAAAAACTCAACACCAAAAAATACTAATCCAATAAATAATAATCTAATCAACAAGTGGACAATAATAGATAATCTAATCAACAAATGGGCAAATAAGCTAAGCAGATATTACCCAAAAAGTGAAATACGAATGCCCAAAACATAGATGAAAAACTGTTTAACATCATTAGCAATCAGGGAAGTATCAATCAAAACTATAATGCGATTTTGTCTCACTTCAGTTAGAATGGCAATCATCAAGAATACAAATAAGAATAAAATTCTGGTGAGGATTCAGGGAAAAAGAAACTCTGATACACTTTCAGTGGGGTTGTAAAGAAGTCAGTATAAAGGTTCCTCGAAAGATTAGGAATGGAACCAACATATGGCCAAGCTATACCACTTCTTGGTATCTTTCCAAAACAATTAAAGTTAGAATATTATCATGACACATGAATACCCATGTTTAGAGCAGCATAACCCATAATAGCCAAATTATGGAAACAAACTATGTGTCCATCAACAGATGAATGAATAAAGAGAATGTGGTATATACCCCACAGTGGAGTTTTACTCAGCCATAAAGAACACACTGATGTCATTTGCAGGAAAACGGATGGAACTAGAGAACAGTATGCTAAGTGAAATTAACCAGTCTCAGAACATTAAGGGTAGAATGTTTCCTCTCATATGTGGAAGCCAGAGAGAAAATAGAAAAGAAAAGGAACTTCATGATACTAAGGAGTGAGATCAGTAGAATAGTGAAAGAGGATGAGGACCGGGGGGGGGGAGGGCTTGAGGAAGGAAGCAGACTAAATAATATTATGTCCATAAATAAAGGTATCACTGACAACCTTACTAGCATGTACAGGGAGGTGGAGGAGGAGAGTATAGTGGGATGGGGTTAGGAGGGAACCACAACAAGAGATGTTGTACACATATATAAATGCATCACTTTGAATCTCACTATGATATATAATCATACTGCACCAATAAAATTCTGAAAGAATTAAAGTCAGCATACTATAGTGATACATGCATATCCATGTTTAGAGCAGCCCAATTCACAATAGCCAAGTTATAGTACCAGCCTAGGGATCTGCCAACAGATAAATGGATAAAGAAAATGTGATATGTATACACAATGGATTTGCACTCGGCCATAAAAAAGAACGAAATTATGTCACTTGTAGAAAAATGGATAGAACTGGAGAATACCATGTTAAGTGAAATAAGCCAGATTCGGAAAGTCAAGGGTCATATGTTTCTCCCATATTGGCAGCTAGAGAGGAAAAAATATAAAAAAAGGATTTAATGAAAATAGGAGGGAGACCAGTACAGCACAGAAAAGGGATTGGGAGAGGGAAGAAAGGAAGGAAGGAAAAGGGATATACTGGAGAATGAGATTGACCAAATTATGTTATATGCAGGTGATTCATTGTGATATCAATGAATCCCACTACTATGTATAATTATAATGCACTAAAAAGAAAATCTTAAGAAGCAAATGTAATATACATTCTTTAGTGTAGATAGTATCTCTTGTTTCTAAATAGACTGAGAAAACAGAATAGATTCATTGAAGCCAGCTCCTTGTCTTGCCAGAACAGAAGTGGCTAAACTCATAGAGACGTAGCAACACCCGAGTCAAATAAAAGACTAGCCCTAAAACTCTTAATCTCTGCTTAGCATTTTATAACATCTCTCATTTAAATTCTTCAACCAATGAGGCCTTGTTTGGCTTTAAAATGATAGCCCTAATTATTGAAACTTGTTTATCTCAAAAGAAGAAAAAAAAACGGTTATGTTGTGTGTTCTTTTAGCTTCCAGGACACCCCAAAGAAGTGGCTACATATTTAAGGATTAAAAATGTACCAGACTTTCAAAGTGAAAAGCAGCACACCAAGCTCTACTCGGTACAACCCTTGGATCTTTCTGGTACCATATGTTTCTATCTCTTGCTTTTCTACCTCCTCTACGTTTAAAGTGGTCAAGGCAGTTGATGCCCTCATTCTCTCTGCTTGAACATCTTCATCTTCATCTACAGGCTCTTCCGGATTTGGTTGAGTATCTCTACTTGGTGGCGAAATTCTGTGGAGAAAATGGAACATGTTGCATGTGGTTTTCTAGTTGTCAAAGACATACCAAAAGTCAGTGTCCCTGTGACTTGACCATCATCGCTTCTTTCAATACACTAGTAGTGTTGCGTCTGCTTCTGTCCCTCTTAGCCAGGATCCCTTCCTTGTTGCTGCCATTCTTTTCGTAAGCATCTTTGACCCTTTCAAACTCATCAGTAAATATTGCTCCTTCCTCTTGAAAATTAAACACACTCTCATTTTCTCTGCTCACTCCAAGCCCATCTTAACCACACCAGATACTAGTTTCAGCACCTTTTCCTGTTCACTCCTTTCAGAGTCCCTCCCCTTGTGAAACACTCTGAACTAGGTTGCTCAATCGATTCACCCCTCCTCTTCTATTCAAGGATGTATAATGTCTTAGATGGGAGAAAGTTGTATTTGGGTACTCATTACAATTTTTGAGAAACTAAAGTCTCTCTCTTGGCTGCTCAGTAGCCAAGCTCTCCCTGGGAGTCCTACTTCTTGGCTGTAAGCCCCAGAATTCCATTGATCAAAATGACAGCCATCATGCTGCTTACATTGTAAATATAAATTCATATGAACCAGTTGACAGTACAGCCATTATTTAGAAAAGTTAACAAATGATATGAAGTAGGAAATTAAATTTTATCCCAACCTGAATACGGGATCCTTTCGTATCACTTTCTGTCCATATTTTACTTCCAAGCATCTTAGAACAAAAATGAACAGCAAAGTCTGGAAGTAAGGCTAGGGGCAAAGAAAAAGTTTTATTTAGATACAAGTTCACAAATACAATCTAAACATTTGTGTAAAATTAGCGGTGTTTTGTCTTCAGGTAAAATAGATGTGAATTCTTATAAATTGAGGGAGAAATCTAGCTATTTGGTCACAATCCATCTTAGTTGAACCTTGTCTCTCCTTTCTTCTGCTTACAACCTGCATTCAGTCTGTCAGTACATTCTACCTGCTCCAGCTTCAAAATCCCATAACTCGGCTCCTTCTCACCCCTCCTGTGTTACTCCTACCCAAGTCCAGGTCATTATTATTTCTCACCTGGATTATTGCAACATATTCCCACCTGGTCTCTCTCTGCCTTTTGCCCTGCACCTCTATTCTCATCCCTGTAACCAGAGCTGCTCTTTTCATCTACAAATCTCATCATATCACTTTGCTTAAGGGTCTCCAATGACTCCTACATCATTCAAAGTAGCATCTAAGGTCCTCATAGCGACCCAGAACACTCTGTGTAGCCCCTCCTCCCAACTCCACACTTCACACCACTACTTCTGTGATCAACTCTCCTAATGCTCTTCCCCTTGGTCACTGTCAAAGTCACACTGGCCTGTGATGACCCTGGAACAAGCCAGGGTCACTCTTGCCACCTCCTGCTAGAATGTTCCTCTCCAAGCCCTTTCCGGCCACCCACTTAACACAGTATACATCATTTATTTAGTGTAATATTGGTATACTTTCACCAGAACATAAGCTCAGTGAAGGCAAGGGCTTCTATGTTTGCTTTTATACCTAGAGAAGTACTGACGCTTAGTATTTAAAGTTAGTAGCTTCCCTCAGTCTAAATATGATCGTTTTTTTCCTTTCACTCTTATTATTCAACTTTTGCCTTTTCATGTATCATTCAAAAGATTTAATTTATATTACATCTGTAGTTTTATAAGCTCTCTCAAAGTTAGGAGGGCAGTAAATAGGATAAACAAATAAAAATTAATGTTACATTGAATTCTGGACTTATTATACCCATGTATATAAGAATTAAATCTAGAGTTTAAGATCATGTATGAATGCAATTGCTTTATCTAAGACGACATTTAAAACATTTTCAGGTTTGGCACATTTGAGACAAGATCAAATAGTTACAGTAAATGATAACCCTCCAAAATAATATATGGTAAGGTAGAAGGGCCCTCTTACTATTAGGCATACAAGAAGATCAACTCCAGTCAGGTCAAATACTAGTTCTTGAAATTTTCTGTAGTGCTCATAGGCTCTCTAAAAAGACATAAATAAATAAATCAATAAATCTAAAATGAAAATTTATCAGCTTTGTGATTTGCATTTAAAACAATCTGAAATTTCACCTATTGACTATTTTCCTCATTAAGCTCCATTCCTCTGTGTGCACTGGTGACAAGTGACCCTCAGAGCACGAGAGGCATTTTTATTGTTTCACAATGAACAGGTAACCTATGTCTATTCTTCTCTTCCAATTAAAAAAAATATTTTGGTTAAAACCAAAACATTTGCTTAAAGTCTACAGAAGGCATAGCAGAGAGAGGTACTGGCATTATGAAAATTTCTGGAAGTCAAAATATTTATCCTAAGTGTCCCCTGAAAGCCTAGTCACAGGGTCCCCTTGCACCCCAACGGTGACTATTGTCCCACCATAATAAGTAGCCCTGTCATTGTAACGGGGGCTGCTTCTGATCCTGGCAGCTAAAGAAGGCCTATTTCAAAGCTGACATTTTTTCTTCTTTTGTCCTCCCCCTTTTTCTGCACACATACCCCATTAACAAATAACATATTCTTATCCATTTACTGATGGAAGGGGACCTGGTGCTTGTGGATCCACATAAGAACTGACTCATGGTAGACTTAGACATGAACTGTGCTCCTTCTGTTAAACGCGACAACATGACCCTGGCCTGCAGATCTGAATAAGAACTGAGTCAAGGAAGACTTAAATATGAATTGTGCCCCTTCTGATAAACACTCCAGCATGACCCTGGCCTGTGGATCTGAATCAGAACCAACTCAAGGAAGACGTAGACATGAATTGCGTCTCTTATGATAAGAAACCAGCAAGACCCTGAAGAGCTAACTCTTACAAAAGACTTGATTTCTTTGTTTAGAGAGAATCCAGGGCTTGTTCCTGAACACTTAAGTTTACTGGTTTCTCCGATTTGCTAGCAAATCAATACATTTCTTTTTCCTTTTTCCCAAAGGCCTGTCCCAGTTACTTGATTCAGCAATTGGGGTGGGTTCCAGGATTTGGTAACATCATAACATTCCATCTTTATCAATCAATTCATTCAGAAAAGTAACTCATTCCTCCTAAATTTTATGTGACAGATCTATATTAGTATAACTTACCATACATATCTACTTATATTTAGAAGGAAAATTCTTTAAGCAAAAGGATGAGTCTATAATCAAGCCTTCCAGTCATTGCTCAATCAATGGAAAAATATGTTTGCAGATGGAAAGCTTTCCCAATTCCCTAAGAACACAATTAACGAAGCCCTCTCCACCTCCTTTAAAACCATTTCATCTTGGATGCTACAAGACCCCCAAAAGTGTGTTCTCAAATGAACTCTCCGGCTTTGGCCTTATTGAACACTTCTCTCCATTTGAATCACACACTCTTTCCTCAGGGTCTTTCCTGTTTCAATGCCTTTGCTTCCCTCTGCAAAACATACTTACCTCCGGTCTCACTCTCCCACAAATTAATTCTTACTCCTCCTTTAGGAATGTATTTAAACATCACTTCCCTAGAAGAAGTCTCTGACTTTCTGGAGTACACTGGCTGTGCCTTGATGTTCTCCCTTGGCTCTTGACCCTTCTCCTTTGTTACCTTCAAGCTTATTGTGTTAACTTGCTTGAGGTTGATCTGTCTGTCTCCACTAAGCTCTGTGAAAGGAGGGACTGTGATATCTTGTTTGTCACTCATCAGGTGTCTCTAGTTATTAGCCCACTGACTAACACAGAATAGTGTTTGGTACATAATTTAATGGTATGTACATGAATTTAGCCTCACAGTGGATAATGAATGGGTATTGAACTAGAGAGCTCTTTCCAATCTGACATTGAATTTGAATAGCATTTAATAGTGCCTACATTTTGCAAATGGCACAGGACAAAGCATTTGTACCAGAGCTTTCCTGAGGTTCAGTTTCCATGCCATTACATTTACTCATTTTAAGTATACAATCTCAGGATGTTTCGTAAATTTATAGAACTGTGGGAGAATCATCACAATTCAACTTTAGAACATTTTAATCAAGAAATCCCTCATGCCCACTTGATGCCTCTCCCCATTCCCATTAATCCGCTTTCTATCTCTGTAGATCTGGGCAAAGCGCCTCAATGGGCTACATATTCATAATGACACGGTTGGTAATATTTCTTACCTGTTCCAAAAATAATAGAAATCCAACCAAGGCAGATGATGGAATGAATACCATGCTGGTAATTATCAAAATTACATTGAAGTCATGGGCTATAAGGATATCGGGCAAAATGCTCAAGATCTACAAGGCAAGTTCAAATATATTGCATCAGACATACTTATCCATTGATGTTTGAAAAAACCCTGAATGCATACATGTTCTTATTATGTATGTCACAGTTTTCTCATATGAAAATATACTTATATGGTCATCATAATTTCCCCTTTCAGAGAGAGATGGGGAGGGGGAGATTTGTTAATAAGAATATGCAGGACTTTTAATTTTTAATTTAGTTTCCCAACAGAAAATTCTTTTTATTTTATTTCTATTAACAGGTATTGATTGTACATATTAATGTGTTCCATGTGAACTTTCTCTCTCTCTCTCTCTCTCTCTCTCTCTCTATCTATCTCTCTCTCTCTCTCTCTCTCTCTCTCTTTCTCTCTTTCCTGTGCTGGGGGATGAACCCAGGGCCTCAAGCTTGCTAAGAATCTAAGAATGTGCTTTACCAGCCAGGCGTGATGGCACACACTTGTAAAACCCATTACTTGGGAGGCTGAGACAGGAGGATCACAGGTTCAAGGCCAGTCTCAACAACTTAGTGAGGCCCTTCACAACTTAGTGAGACCTAGTTTCAAAATAAAAATTAAATAGGGCTGGGGCTGTAGCTCAGTGATAGAATGCCTCTGGGTTCAATCCCCAGTACCTGTGAAAATAATCATATATATTTGAATACATATTCAATATATATTTGAATATATTCATGTATATATATTTGAATATATATATACATATGAATGTGCTTTATCACTGAGCTACCTCCCCCAGACACTGTGATATATATTCCAACATAAATCCACTAATCAAATCAGCATTTATGTTTGGAATATTTGAGTTCCTCTTGTCTACATCTTCATAAAATATAAAGTAGGTTATTATGAACTACAGTCATCCTTCTGTGCTGTAAAACACAAGAAATTTTTCTGCTTTGGTTCCTGTTGCCCAACCTCCCTTTATTTGCCCCCCCACACACTTTCCAACCTCTAGTAATCATTCTTCTACATTCAGATCAACTTTATTTTTACCTTCCATATTTAAGAGAAAACGTGGTATTTGTCTTTCTGTGTCTGGTGTGTGTGTGTGTGTGTGTGTGTGTGTGTGTGTGTGTGTACTGGAGATTGAACCCAGGGGCATTCTACCGCTGAGCTACTACCGTACTACCCCCAACCCAATTTAGTTTTCATTTTGAAACAAGGTCTGACTGCTGAGGCTAGCCTCGAACCTTTGATCCTCCTGTCTAAGCCTCGCAAGTACTAGGATTATAGGCATATACCACCACACCCAGCTTGTGTCTGGCTTCTTTTATTCAACATAATGTCCTCTGGTTCCATCCATTTAGCTGCAAATAACAGGATTTCGTTCTTCTTATGGTTGAATAATATTTCTTTGTGTATATATGCCACATTTTCTTTATGCATCCATCCATTCATGGGTACTTAAATTGATTCCACAGCTCAGCTATTGTGAATAGTGCTGCAATACTCATGGGCGTGCAATTCTCTCTTCCATATGTTGATTTCATTTCCTTTGGAAATGAACCCAAGAGTGGGATAGCTGGATCATATGGTAGATCTATTTTTAGTTTTTTGAGGAACCTCCATATTATACTCTACTATGGCTGTATTGAGGTACATTCCCACCAACACTGCCTGAGGTTTCCTTTTACTCTACATCGTTGCCAGTATTTGGGTTTTCTTAATATAAAATAGCTATTCTAACTGGAGTGAGATGATATCTCATAGGAGTTTTGATTGGCATTTCCATGATGGATAATGATACTGACACTTTTTAACATATTTCCTGTCCATTTCTTCTTTTGACAGGTATATATTCAGGTCATTTGCCTATTTTTAATTGGGTTACTTGTGTTTTTGTTGTTGTTTTTAGTTCTTTATATATTCTGAATATTAATACTTTATCCTTTTGGATATGACCCTGAAAGCATAGGAAACTCCTACACAGCAATGGAAACAATCAACGAAGTGAACAGATGACGAACAGAGCAGGAGAAAACACTTGCCAGCCGGGCGTGGTGGCACACGCTTGTAATCCCAGTACTTTGGGAGGCGGAGACCGGAGGATCCGGGTTCGCGGCCAGCCTCAGCGAGTCTCTCTCTCTCTCTCTCTCTCTCTCTCTCTCTCTCTACCTAGTGAGGCCCTCCGCAACTCCATGAGACCCGGTTTCAAAATAAAGTATAAAAAATAGGGCCGGGGGTGTAGCGCGGAGGTAGAACGCCCCTGCGTTCAATCCCCGGTACCGCAAAAAAAAAAAAAAAGAAAACACTTGCCAACTATTAAATTGACAAAGAAAAATGCTAGTAGATGAAAAGATTGGAGATTAAGGTGCAGGCTAAAATGACCAAATAGACTTCCTGAAATGTGTTAAGTTCAATACAAGATATTAGGATAAAGAGAAAAATTGGCTTTTTAAAACCAAGGTAACAATATTATAGCTTGCAAGTTACATGGGCAACTATTTCCTTCCTTCCTCCCTCCCTCCTTCTTTTCTTCCTTCCTTCCTTCCTCCCTCCCTCCCTCTTTCCTTCCCTCCTTCCTTCCTTCCTTCCTTCCTTCCTTCCTTCCTTCCCTCCCTCCCTCTCTCTTTTTCTTCCTTCCTTCCTTCCTTCTTTCCTTCCTTCCTTCCTTCCTTCCTTCCTTCCTTCCTTCCTTCTTTCTTTCTTTCTTTCTTGGTACCAGGGATTGAGCCCAAGGGCATTTTACCTCTAAACAACACCCCCCACCCTATTTTATTTTTTATTTTAAAACAGAGTCTCTCTAAGTTGCTGAGGGCCTTGCTAAGTTGCTGAGGCAGGCCTCCAACATATGATCTTCCTGCCTCCACCTCCCAAGTACTGGGATTACAGGTGTATGCCACCACGTCCGGCTAATTATTTTAACAATCCATATGATCATATCGCCTCTCACCTAGACTACTCTAAAGCTTTGTCATTGTCCTGACTGCACCATTTCTTCCTAATTCCAAACAAATGATTTTTCTGAGGTTGTGTGTTTTCATTGTAATAGACTCATTTTCTTTTAGAATACTGGTAAATGGGGAAAGGAAATGAGAAAATTTTCAATTTATTTTTCTGCTTTAAGCATCAATTTATCTGTCAACAAGTATGTATTAAGCACTGTATCAAACCTTTCCTGAATCTAAGGGATGTATTAATTAGAATAAAAATAGTAAGAATTACAGTTTTTAGATTCTGAACACTACATTAAGAAAGGAATTAAGAAAGCATGAATCACTTACATTAATCCTCACAACAACTCTATAATGCAGGGACTTAACCTCTTTATATCTGAGAAGTCTAAGGTTCAAAGATGTTTAATAATATTCTCAAGACCACATCATGAATGACAAAACTGGTATTCGGAACTCTGTGTTATTTTTCCTATGTCCTTATGTGTTAGTCTTATGTTTAAGTTTTTATTTAAAAACAATTGGGAAAGGAACCAAATATCTTATAACCAAGTATTAAGAAACAGCACAATGGGCATTTTAGATGGCAAATCCAAAGGACTTTTCTCATCTTACAACCTTTACAATCTCTCTGCCAAGGTCCTGCACAATTGTCCATGTAGACTTGCTTCTCTTAGTATCTAAGCATCTCTTTTCTCTACATCCTTTCATCTATTTAGATGACTTCTCTTATTCTACCAGGCCTCCAAGTTCTACTTTTGGGCTTCCTTTTTCCATCCACTGAAAGAAGAAAGGATTCCAAACTCTGAGGATATTAAATCATACGCCGTGTGCTAAGATTTGCTATTTATTGTACCTCCACCACTGAGCCTAGGCTGGAAAGGTCCTCCCGTATCAGACAAGTATCTAGACATCCACTAGGCACCACATCCTTGAGCGCACAGGATTCCACTGAACTCTAGAGACAAATTAACTGTTGAGTGTGGCTTCACTCAATAGTAGACATCGCCTACGCTGTCCTTTGAAATGTGTCCCAGATCACAAGAGGACAACTGTAACTAATGTCAACATAGGATGCCTTCTTACTTATGTTCCTGTTGAGAAATAAAAAAAAAACTCACCTCAGTCCCAAGACTGGCATGATTTAAGTTCATACTATCTGCATGATCAAAGATCAATTCTGACAAAAAATATCCTCAATGCATATTTAGGATGAAACTTTAACTTATTTGCATCAGGCAAAATGCAAAGTTTACTGCAAACTGTGTGAGGTCCTTGTGAAGATGTATAGTTTTGAAAGCTTTTAAAGCCTACTAAAATCAAGACATGTTGATTAGCCCAAGTTTTGAATTGGTATTATGATCCATGCTAATCTCATTTTTTTTTTTTTGACATGAGGAATGACAGTAAGGTCTGGGACCTGAAATTTATTCCCGAGACTGCCACTAACTTTTGTGTGAGATTCATCAAGTTATTTAATTTTTTCCTCTATGAAAGTAGGTAAATTATACTAGATGATCTTTAACTTTTTTCAAATCTGACATTTACCATTCAGTAAATATATAGATTCATTTCAATGATGTAAAAATTAAATACAAAATACACTGAAATAGATAAATACAAGAAAGGGAAAATAATCAGGAATTATAAATGCATATAGTATAAAATAGTGGTGTAATTTTGTTTTTACATTCTGAACAAATAATTCCTTATTTTATAAAATATACTTTGCTCCTGGAATATTTTCTAGTCTGATTTCAGTCTATCACAACTCAAGCTTAATTGGCAGCAAAGGAAAGAAGACATCCAATCATACGCAGATATATTTTGATTTTTAAAATACAGTATTTCAGAATGTTATGTTTGATTTTCTGCTGTGATCCTCCATTTGCTATCGTATATTCAAATCACAGTATTGTGTGTATGGTTCTGGGAATTGAATGTAGAGGCATTCTACCTCTCAGCTACACCCCCAGCCCTTTTTTATTATTTTTAATTTTGAAACAGGGTCTTGTTAAGTTGCTGAGAGTCCCACTGAGGCTGGCCTCAAACCTGTGATCCTCCTCTCTCAGACTCCCAAGTACTAGTATTACAGGTGTGCACCACCATACCCGGCCATATGTAGATAGGTTTTGATATTTAAAATACAGTATTTCAGGCCGGGCGTGGTGGCGCACGCTTGTAATCCCAGTACTTTGGGAGGTGGAGACCGGAGGATCCGGGTTCGCGGCCAGCCTCAGCTCTCTCTCTCTCTCTCTCTCCCTGTCTCTCTCTCTCTCTCTCTCTCTCTCTCTCTCTCTCTCTCTCTGTACTTAGGCCCTCCGCAACTTCGTGAGACCCAGTTTCAAAATAAAGTATAAAAAATAGGGCCGGGGGTGTAGCACAGAGGTAGAATGCCCCTGGGTTCAATCCCTGGTACCGCAAAATAAAATAAAATAAAATAACAGTATTTCAAAATGTCATGTTTGTGTTTCTGCTGTGATCCTTCATTTGCTGTAATGTATTCAAATCACAGAAGGAAGATCTTAATCATCACATGAGTTCATAAACATAATGGTGAACATGTTCTGCATTATCCTGACTTTCCTTAGAAATAACACAGCCAAATTTCTTTTGTTCATTTTTCCTCTTGCTGCTGTATACACAAGAGGAAATTCACAATGGAATAATGCAGATTCTGGTCTGTTTTCTGCCATGTTTTGACAGGAAGTTGTTCTCATTGAATTCTCACCTCTTATCCCATAAAAGGAAAAGAGTCTCTGCTCTGTAAGCTAAGAGATGAATGCTATTGTTCTGTAAGATTCTGGTGTATCAAATTCTGGAAGCTCTGTCATATTCTGTGGAACCGATGCAGATTTAAATTTCTAGAACTTGGCTGAGAAAATTCTGTCCGCAGTGTGTCCCATATGAGGCATCACTACAGAGCCTGCGCCCAGGAGACCATCCCTACTAAGCTACCCCACTGAAAGCTGAAAGGGGACTGAGGCATGGTTCTACCATTGCCCAGCTGAATAGAAGTGACCAGCTCTATACAAACTGAAATACATTGTGAAAATAAGGTAAACCAGGGACTGATTTTTCACTTACATATAACAAAACTGTGTTCCTCTAGATGTGCACTATCTCCATCTGAAATGATTCCTGTGTAAGGAGAGTCAGCCCACAGAGAAGAAGAAGCCACAAATAAAAAGGAAGCATGGCTGGGCTTGGTGGTGAATGCCTATAATCCCAGCCACTCAGGAGACTAAGGCAGGAGGATGGCAAGTTTGAGGCCAGTCTGGGCAGCTTTATGAAACCCTGTCTCAAAAAATTAATTAAATGCTGGGGGTGCAGCTCAATGGTACAGCACTTGCCTAGTATGCATGAGGCCCTGGGTTCAATACCCTGTAACACATAACAAATCAATAACAAAGGAACAATGAATCTAGGATGCTGACTACTCAGGACTGAATAAGCATCTATGAGGGCACTCCCTAGAGCATCCCCAGCATCGCCAGGGTTGGTGATAACATCCTTGTCAACAGTCATATTGACTAAGAACCCTGATATTGCTTGACCATCAATTCCAAGGAAGACTTCATTCAGAGTTGAATCTACTGGCAAATACAAAGAATGGACACAAATTCATTGTTCACCTTTGCTAGACATATTCAAGAGTGTTAAGTTGAAAAGAAACCATGGGAGTGCAAGTTAGGTTGAAAAAAAAAAAAACCCAAGCGAGTGTAAGAGGATCCTCTCCGGACATCTATTCAGTATATCCAATATCTGAGAAGACACTGGATGATGGCAATACGTCTGTAGAATGAACAAAAATTTCTTCCTGGAAAGTATAAATGGAAAGACTGGTGGGACAATCCTCATGGCTAGCCTCAAAGCCCCGCTTCTGAGTGAGACTGCTTTGGAGTTTTTTCTGTAGCTTCTGGACTGTACTGCATTGTGCTGACGATAGTAAGAGAGATAGTAATAGACACCATTTGTTGAATACAAAGAAATGCAACCCAGAGAAGTCAAATTAGAGTCTTCCCCACTGACAGGGAACAACAGCGGCCTGCTGGCCACAAGAGTGCAAGGCTAATTTCCTATAGCAGTCAGGGGATGGCACCAATGTATTTTCTTGCAGATGATCTTGGGTTTTGTCTCTCTTGTGGTTTCAGGACTCCCATTCCAAAAGTTGAGAGCCGTTTTCTAGACAGACACTCAACTTAGGGATATCAGCTTTAAGACAGCCTGACGTGCTAAACCCCAGGTACTCTGGGTAGCCAGAGGACATTTCCAGCAAATTTTTTCCATAATTTTGGACAAACTCTTTACTTTCATATACATTTGCGAATAAGTTCTCTAACAAGTTTAAAACATCTCTGACATCAGAAACTACTAGCAGCTGAGGCTAAAACAGACTCCAGAGGACTGTAGAAATGGATTGTACTACTGACTATTCTGAAGCCAGTTTTTTGGTTTAGTGTTGCCAGGAAGCCCTATATTCTGAAGGATCTATAAACTCAGTAATGTATTTTCAACTTCAGGTCTTCTGTGAAGTTCTTCACAAACTCTGTTCAAAGGATTGAACCAGCATTATTGAGAAACATCACTGACTGGATAGCATGAGTTACCATCACCCCTCCTTTCTACTGTTTCAAGTACAGGTTTGAGTATACCTTATCTGAAATGCTTGGGACCAGAAACAATTTGAATTTCAGATTTTTTTAAATGTTGGAATATTTGCATATATACAGTGAGCTATCTTGGGGATGAGACCAATGTCTAAACACAAAATCCTTTTATGTTTCTTAGGCACTTTATATAAACAGCTTAAAATGGTCCCTCTGGAGGACTGAATAAATTGTGTTTTCCACCCATATTTTGACGGCAGCCCATCACATGAGATCAGGTGCAGAATTTCCCACTTGGGGCATCATGTTAGCTCTCAAAACTTTTTGATTTTGGAGTGGATTTTGGATCTTTAGATTCAACCTGCATTATTAATTTTTCACACTTTGCTCAAGGCAAAGGCGACTCTATGTAACATTACATTGAAAGTCTTAAGATCTAGATCTGTTGCTTAGATAGAGACCTAGATACATATGTACTTACAACAAAGAAGCAAAATGACCAGAGGCTACTATCTCTTCTCCTCTTGTGAAAAACAAATGCTATCACATATGTCAAGAAGATAATGGAAGTTCCATAACCAAGCGAAAAAGCAGCCTGAAGAGAAGACAAATAATATCATAGTCAAAAAATGAAATATTATCTGAGGGAAAAATTTAATTACAAATATTTTAAAATAACATATTGTACATGTACTTTTCTTGAAATTTTTTTGGCTGATGATAAAACAAAAATGAAACCATCTTGATTACAGGAGACATTAATGCTAAAATTTATTCTTGGTTACTTTATAAAATTTGATTCATGTAAGGTAGATATTAGGGTGTATACTCACTAAAGCGAACACCATTCGACCTGACATGTAAGTACTCATCGTATTTCTCATGAAGATGATTAGATATGTTGAGCAGAGAATTAAGTTGAAGAAGTTAATATCCACCACTGCCTGCCCATACCAATAAGCAGAAGGGTGGAGCCCCGAAATCCGTAGCTGGGAATTAGCTTTCTTCTGATGAGAGAACACAGGATGTACATAGATTCGATTAAAACACAGGTTCAAAACAAACACACTGGAAGAATTTTTTAAAGGTTAATATTACAAAATCCCTTAATAGTTTAAAAATACTGTTCAGAATACTGAGGTTTGCAGATCCAGTTCCATAAAGGTGGCCTTATGTATGTATATATGCATCTTTTTGTGTGGTACTGGAGATTGAACCCAGGGGCATTCTACCTCTGAGCTAAAATCTCAGCCCCTTTTATTTTTTATTTTTTTGTTTTGTTTCGTTTTGAAACAGGGTCTGTCTAGGTTGCCAAGAGACTCGCTAAGTTGCTGAGGCTGGTCTCGAACTTGCCATCCTCTAGTCTCAGCTTCCTAAGTACTGGGATGACAGGTGTGTGCCACAACGTCCAGTAAAGGTGGCTATTTTAAAAAATGTATATTGTTTTATTTGGTAGGTTTGACTTGCCACGTCATTTTCCTATTTGTGAGTAATGAATAATGAAAAGTTGACCTGATAATAATCAAAGCATTAAGCTCCTTCTAAAGAATGTTATTTTGAGAACTGAAGGACATAAATTTTCTTTTGTCTACACATCTCAGTGAGTTCCTGGCTCAGGATGTTGAAAGCAGGCTTATCCAAATCTGATTTTAATGTTTTGTCTGGATAATGGACATAACCAAACACAGTGTAACAAAAATACTGCAATTTCCAGAGTTAAAAGAGAATCAAGTCATAAATTTGATCTTCAATTCCAATATCAATGATTTTCTTCTTGTAGTTAGGAAATAATGTAGTAAAAAGATTTAAAATATTCCCCTTTGAAGGTTTAGACTAATTTGAGTCTCTGAAAAATCACTGCATTTAACTTCTAACTTTGAAATTAAAAATATTTTGTAGTTTTAAAAGTAAGTTTTCACAATGGAATTCTACTCAGCAATAAAGAAGAACAAAATTATGTCATTTGCAGGAAAATGGATGGACCTGGAGAACATTATGTTAAATGAGATTGGCCAGTCACAGAAAGTGAAGGATCTTATGTTTTCTTTCATATGCGGAAGAGGGACTTCAGATAATGGAGGAGAAACTCCAGTGGAGCCAGAGAGGTGGTCTAAGGGAAGGGGCTTAGGAGGGAGGATCAATCAAGGAATCACTTCCACAGACATTATGTACCTATGTGAGAATACCGATGCCCATCTCAATACCCTGTATGGGGAAGGTAGGTGAGGGCTACAGGGAGGGAGCCGGGAAAGCCCCCCAGGTGCTGTGTGCATGTATGTCACTATCACTATTATGATGTGAGTCTATAATAAACCAATAAAAGTATTAAAAAGTGAGCTTTCTGACTTACTAGAAATAATGCTTAAGAATGTTATCTAAATTAAAGATATATTTTAAGTGTTTTTCTCAGAGGAAAACATTTTGAACACATAGCATTAAAAATGCCATTACTGGAGTTCCTGAAGTTTCTTTTCTTCCCCACCCCCTTTTCCTTACTTTGTAGTCACTGACACTGCTCATGGCGATATAAGGAGAAATGCAGCACACCATATAAATTAAGAAAATGGGAGGATCTGGTAGCCCGATCCAGAAGTAAGCACGCAACTGCAAATAGAAGAGGTATTTTGGTTAATATTATTTTAATAAAATACACACTAGTAATCATAAAGAACGTACTTTTTGAAACATTAAGAAATCAAAGTATAGGTCTAGTTCGCCAACATCTCTGGGATGGAAAGTGATTTCTGATTATTTCAGGTGAGGCTTCAACTCCAAGAACAAAGCCTGATGATTACCCAACCAGGTGATGAAATGGGAAGCCACTGTCACTTCTAGGCAGAGGGACAAAAGAAGGAGGTGATATGGCGGGGGCCCAGTGTGGAGGTCCCTCTGCCTTCCTGTCTCCCACCGTTGCTTCCTGTTGTCTAAACTGTCCACAGGCAGACTTCAGCCAGAGTCCTGAAAAAATGCAGCCTGTAGCCAGGCGTGGTGGCACACGCTTGTCATCCTAGTACTTGGGAGGCTGAGACAGGAGGATTGCAGGTTCCTGGCCAGCCTCAGCTACTTAGTGAGGCCCTCCGCAACTTAGTGAGACCCTGTTTCAAAATAAAGAATAAAGGCCGGGCGTGGTGGCGCACGCTTGTAATCCCAGTACTTTGGGAGGCGGAGACCGGAGGATCCAGATTCGTGGCCAGCCTCAGCTCTC
>PVJS01023822.1:0-29237 GCA_004027185.1 Glis glis
CCAATGCCCCGCCCCTGGAGCCCCGCCCAGGCCACACCTCCAATGTCCCACCCTCTGGCAACAGGCCCAGTCCACACCTCCAGCACCAGGTCCCTGGAGCCCAGCCCAGCTCACACCTCAATGCCGGGCCCCTGGAGCCCCGCCCACTCCACACCTCCAACGCCCCGCCCCTGGTGCCCTGCCCAGTCCACACACACCCCCAATGCCCCGCCCCACTGGGTTGCAGCCCTCCCCAGCCCACACTCACGATGTTCATGAGCGTCAGCAGGTACTTCTGCACGTGCTCCTTGCCGTGGAACTGGACCACAGAGTCATCCACGCCCAGCAGGACCTCGATGTTGTAGTCATCGTCTGCCGTGTGCCTGCGTGTCCTCCGCCGGGAGCTGTTGACGCGCTCCTCCAGGACGCCCAGGGCTTGGCTGAGGCTGTCCAGACTGCCCAGGGAGGTCCCTGGAGGGAGAGGACACTGCCATCAGCCGCAGCCGGGCTCACCAGGAACATCACAGCAGGACAAGACGCCACTCAGCATCGCCAGGCGCCAGCACCACCATGACTCTTTTAAAACCCATGAGGTTGTCCCTATTTTACCGAACAAGCTGAGGTCCAGAGGGGCTCAGACACAGCAACACTCAAACCAGCACCTTGGTGGCTCCAAGACCCGCTTTCCCCAGCGACTGGCAGCGACTCCAGCCACAGCCAGGGCTAGGTGCCTCCTGAGACAGACTCAGCCACTGGGGCAGCGGCTGGGGAGCCCAGGGCTGGTGACCAGCAGTGAGGCCAGGGTGCAGCCTGCATGGCCGGCGCGAGTGGGCCGAGCCAGCTCTCCTCCACACACTCCCACACTCCCCAAGGGCAGCCTCCATGCCAAGAGACCGGTGTCCCAGGAGTCACGGCCCTGTTATAACTGGGAAACCAAGGTCCAGCCCAAGCAATATGTGTCCCACAGTGTCTCCTCGGACCTGGCTCCCCTTCCAGAACTTTCTGCTCAGTCCTCCACTGATGGGACCAGCTGGACCTCCCCAAGGGGTCAGCACCTGGCCGTGTGCGGCAGCCATCCTTCGCTCCTCTGTACAGATCTCTGTCCCAGCCGAGGCCATGCCCACAGGGTGGCATTTCTCAGTGGCATTCCCTGGGTGGGTCCTCAGAAACTCCTGGCCCAAGAAGGACCAGGGCCGCAGGTCACTGTGACGTCACCAACACAGAGGGTAGGGTCCAGGCCGTGCACCTCAGCCGCCAGGGTGGGGGACCAAGCCTGCTCAGCTGTGGATGCCCCGCAACACCGCCTGTCCACGCTGGTCACCTAACCCCATGGCCTCTGATCGGCTGCCTCCTACATGTCACCGTGACCCACGACAGGCCCTGTGGCGGAGCTGCCAGGCAGTCTGGTGTTGGGCTCTGCTCCCCCCGTCAGCCCCCCGCACATGTCTGAGCCAGCACAGACCACAGGCATCTTCGCTATGAATTACTGTCCCGCTGTACAGATGAGGAGACCGTCGCAACCCCAGCGCGGCTGACGTACCCTGCCGCCTGCCTTGCATGAGATACGCTGACTGCTAGGCTGCAGGTTCAAGCCTGCATCTTGGTTGTGGGCAAGATGGAGCGTGTGGGTCTAAGGGCCCCTGATCCTCCCCATACACACACACATATGCACATGCGCGCGCACACACGCAGTGCACATACATACATGCACACGCGTGGCAGGGACTACCAGGATGGGGCCCACAGCCCTGCAGGCAGTGCTGTGCAGAGCTGAATGCTCTGCTCAGCTGCCTAGAGATGATTCAGGGCCGTCCCTGCTGCTCTCCCAGAGGAGACGCTGGGAACTTGGACCTGACAGAGGAGTTGAGGAATGGCTCCTCTATTTTTATACATTTATTTCTGTGCATTTTCAACGAGCAGGGACAGTTCACCTTCAAAACCACCTTGGGAAGCAGAAAAGATGGTAATTTCCATAGAAAAATTCTTCCCCTGGGGAAGAGGCTGGACATTATCTTCTGCCTCGATGGTGCTGAGGGTCATGCCTGGGCAGCCCCTGGGGCAAAACCAGACGGCAGGGGCGCTCGTTAGAATCACGGTGGTATTTTTAAAATCCTTACTTGGTTGACAGCGTTTGACAACTGGGAGGTCTGACGTTAAAAGCCATATAGAACGTCCAGTATCTCTTGGGGAATTAGGAGATGGGGCTGTCCCCAGCGGGACCCAGGGCTGTGACCTGAGGACCATGCCTGGAGATAGGACTCATGGGGCCAGGTAACCAGGCCACTCGCCTGCCACCCTCAATGCCCTCCTGGTCCTCAGAGTGTGCCCTCCTGACCCTACGCCCCGAGTCACCGTGCAGTCTCCCTCATCTACCATAGGAGCCACCTGTGTTTCCCCACAGTGGGCTTGACCCTGGGGCCCAGGCCACAGCCGGGTCCTCGGGGTCCTTCCTGCTGCAGGGAGCTCTGGCCAGCAGCAAGATCCCCTGTGGTCCCAGGTCGGCTTCCTAGAGACCCCGTGGCCCTCGACCTTGGCCTTTGGGGCCTGCCTACCTCTGCTGGGTCGCCTGCCTGGATGAAAGGGCTCAGCTCTACTCGGTCCTTCCAGGCCAGGAGCAGCAGACTTGTTACCCCCTCTCTTCCTCCCTGGAAGCTCCCAGGGGCATGCAGCCTGAGCCCGCCATGCCACAGTGGCCTGGGCTCCTTGGCTTGGCTCCATCTCCTCCGTCTGCCCCCCGTGGGCAGCCGCCCCATGAGGAGAAGTCTCTGGTCCTCAGGGCTGAGAGTTGGTAGAGAGAAGCGGGCCCCCAGCAATGTGCCCTAGTGGTTGGCTGCCCCCTGGGAAGGCCTGTCACAGGGTCCTATCTTAACGGGGTGACTGTAGAGGTTTGTTCCTGGTGTTGCCTGTGCTTGGAGACCCTTCCAGATGGCAGCTGGAGCTCTCTTTGCTCCTGTCTTGGGCAAAGCATGACACAGCAGGAAGTGTCTCCAAGAGTCTCCAGGATGGAGAGGAAAGGCTTTGTCAAAGAGCCACCAACAGACTGGGGAGGGGACAGGATGAGGAAAAGCAGGATTCCTGTGCAGGGAAGCTGCAGCCACTGATGTCCCAGCAAGAGGGTGGCCACAGCAGCCGGGCTAAGGATGGAGCTAAGGATGGAGCTAAGGATGGAGCTGAGGGGCTGTCTGCTTATGGGCTGAGGGCTGCACCGGCCAGCCTCCAGGTCTCTGGAGCAAGGGTATGTGTATACCGCTTCACAGTGACGAAACGCTGTCCCCTCCAACAGTGCCATTCGATCCTCACACTGAGCGGGAGATTCCTGGCTGTCTTTTCTTTCTTTCTTTTTTTTCTGCGGTACTGGGGATTGAACCCAGGGGCATTCTACCTCTGAGCTACACCCCCAGCCCTATTTTTTATTCTTTATTTTGAAACAGGGTCTCACTCAGTTGTGGAGGGCCTCACTAAGTAGCTGAGGCTGGCCATGAACCCAGATCCTCCGGTCTCAGCCTCCCAAGTACTGGGATTACAAGCGTGCACCACCACACCCAGCAGCCCTTTATATTTCTTATTTTGAAACAGGGTCTCACTAAGTTGCAGAGGGCCTCACAAGGTTGTGGAGGTCTTGCTAAGTTGTTGAGGCTGGCTTCGAACCTGTGACCCTCCTGTCTCAGCCTCCCAAGCACTGGGATTACAGTTGTGAGCCTCCACGCCGGCTTTGGCTGGTCTTCTAACCCCATTCTAGCTGTGCTATGCTTTGCTTCAGATGTGGTTTGTTCCCAAAAGGTTCATGACCTTGGTCCCCAGTGTGATGCTACTGAGATGATGGGATCTTTAAGAGGTGGGGCCTAGCCAGGTGTGGTGGTGCATGCCTGTAATCCCAGTATGTGGGAGCTGAGACAGAAGGATCACAGGTTCAAGGCCAGCCTCAGCAACTCAGGGAGACCCTCAATCCCCCCCAGTAGCCCCTTTCCCTCGATACTTTCTGGAACCACCCTATTCTTCTCCTTCTTGTAATGAGCCACTGTGTGCAGATCTAATCTCATTTGTGAATTTGATTGACATTAACTGCCTCTCCCCCCATCTTGGAAGGAGGCCCCAGGAGGACAGAAGTCACAGGGGCATGTGTGCCTCGGTTTCCCCAGTGCCTCCACAGGTAACCCCAAGGCTGTGAGGGGTAGGAGCCAGGGCAGAGAGATGCAATTGGAACATGGGGTCCAGCGGAGGGGAGGGAGGTCCTGCTGGAGCTGGACAAGGTTTGGAAGGACAGGTAGGTGCTGGCCGGGCCGCACAGCCATGGGGGCAGGAGTGCAAATGAGGTGATGTTTAGAAAAACAGGAGCTGGGCGGGCGTGGTGGCGCACGCTTGTAATCCCAGTACTTGGGAGGCTTAGACAGGAGGATCGTGGCCAGCCTCAGCTACTTAGTGAGGCCCTCGTAACTTAGTGAGACCCTGTTTCAAAATAAATAATGAAAAGTAGGGCTGGGGGTGCAGCTCAGAGGTAGAATGCCCCTGGGTTCAATCCCCAGTACTGCAAAAAAAAAAAAAAAAAAAAAACAGGAGCCGGGACAAAATCCAGGTATCAATTACTCGCACAAGGTACAACTAAGACAAAATTACCAAGAGGATTTAAGATAAATGAGGCAAACCTATACTATGCGATTGCCAACGAAAAGCAACCAGGCATTATAATAATATTCATGAGATAAAATATAATCCAAGGCACCCACAGGGACAGACTGCTGAAGCAATCAATTCCTGGAGAAAGAAGAGACAGGAATGTGAGGCTTCTAACAGATACAAAGAGAACGGGCAAGGCCACAGTTACATGTGCACACTGACACGTTTCTTCCAGAAAAGGACAGATGGGTTAGATACACATTAAGGAAGGAGATAAAGGATTTGAACTAATAAGACAATCTAGCGTTTAAGCCCCCAGCCAGAAAACATGCCCTGTCATGCAACCATGAAATGAGTTCCGAATCTGACCGCACATCAGGACAGAAAGAAAAGTCTAACATTGTATCCACCATCAGTAGCACGGAGACAACATGACAGTAGAAGGTGGCCTCGGAGGTCCGCGGAGGGAAAAGGTCCACCTTGTCGCCACGGGCACGTGAATGTATCACGACGAATCTCACCTTCTTGTACAACTACAACACACCAGTAAAAAGGGAAGCTGCTCAAAACCCCAAATGCCAGAATTAAAATCACAGCCTAAATAGAAAACATAAATTCCAAATGTTGGTTCAAGCCAGTTAGTTCTGAGCCAGGCGTGGTGGCGCACACCGGTAACCCCAACGCTTGGGAGGCTGAGACAGGAGGAGCGCAGGTTTGAGGACAGCCTTAGCAACTTGGCAAGACCCTCAGCAATGTAGCAAGACCCTGTTTCAAACTAAAATAATCAAAAAGGCTGAGGGCATAGCTCAGGTTAGAACATCCCTGGATCTAATCCCCAGTAGCACAAGAAAAGAGAGAGAGAGAGAGAGAGAGAGCCCAAATAAACCAATAACCTCAGAAAAACTGAAAAAGTAGTCAAAGGAAAGCCCAGACATTTTTATAGAACATTTTTACCAAACCTATGAAGATCAGATACTTCTCATCTTACATCAAAAGAGAATATGAAGATTAATACCCTTCACTAACCAACCAGGAAACAGCATGGGAAAAAGGGCTTGTTGACTCTAACAACAAAACCCCCCAAAGTACCCAGAATCAATAAAAAACAATGACTGTATAAAGGCTACACACAAAGTAACACAGTCTAAAACTCCAGAAATACAAAACAAGACCTCAGCAAGTGGAGACGTGAGGGCATGATTTTGGATTGGAAGCTGGATCGCTTCCAAATTCATCTATAAATTTAACACCACCACCATCCAAGAACTGTTAAACTCCAACAAAGTAATTCCAGAATTCACCTGGAAGAAAACGGGTAGAAGAATAGCCCGAAAAAACACTGAAACAGAGAGGCACCGAGGTCTTCTCCCCCATTACGCTTCCACGGAAACATCTTTTATCTTAGTGATGTTCTTTGCAGGAATTCGCAGCCCCGGAGCGATGTCTCTTGGTCTGGAGGGGTGACCTTGCTCCGGGAGGCCTCCCCTGGGCTGGGCCCCGGTTGTGAGGCTGCTGGTGTCTGGGGTTTGAGTCCCGGGGAGGAGCCAGGGTGAGGTTCGTGCTTCCTTCCTAGGGCTCAGCAGTCGCTGAAGCTTCAAGCCCTGCGGCGCAGGGACAGTTCAAACTGGGGAGAGCCAGGCTTACCCAACTAGACTATGGCCACGGGGCCACAATGGTAGCAAAGACCCAGCCAGAACTCCACCCTGGCTCCTCCCCGGGACCCGAACCCCAGGCACCAGCAGCCTCACAACAGGGCCCAGCCCAGGGGAGGCCTCCCGGAGCAAGGTCACCCCTCCATCTGTTAACGACCAAGAGACATTGCTCTGGGGCTGCAAATTCCCCCAAAGAGTATCATTAAGATAAAAGATGTTTCCGTGGAAGCGTAATGGGGACGCAAGCAGCCCTGTTTGGCAGCAGGTGGGCTCTTTGGAGGCTCTGGGAAGCAGAAAGCAGGCTTAGCCCCACGGGGGCCATCAGCACAGAGCCCCACTGGTGAGTTTTATTAAAAGAAGCTCATTATGATTATCTCATCCCCGCCTTTATAACTTTATTACCGAATCTGAATTAATTTTTGCAACTCCAACAGACGCAGCTCATCCAGTGGCATTTTTACGGCTCACGGTAGAGGAAGGAGCCGGGCGGGGCTGCTGGGGCCACATCAGCGCAGCTGGAAGTCCCTGAAGTCCCAGCAGTCACCCCTGAATGGGACGCCCCACGGGCCCTCACGAGCCCCAGGCCTGCCTCACCTGCCAGTGCCTCCTAGGGAGGAAAAGAGAGCTCTGGAGAAAGGGAGAGAAAGTTCCCTGCCTCCCGCCTCCTGCCTCCCGCGGTCCTCCGAACAGGGCTTCCCAGGCAGAGGGGCCAAGGATGCTCCTAGTGGTGAGCGAGCACGGGGTGTCCCCACCTTCCTGCACCCACTTGCCCTGGCCCTGCACAACATGGTGACCCACCCCTTTCCAGGGACTGGCCCTTGGCTTTCTCTTGGTGAACGGCCTTCCCCCACTGCCAGCACAGATGGTTCAGGGGACCCGACCCCACTGAACCCCAGCCCCAGGAGTACCCACGTGGCCACATGGAGACACTCTCTCCTCTCTGCTGGGGCTGTGGAGATGGCACGGCGTGCCCCCCAGGCTGCTGGCTGCCTCCTTCCCTCACGAGAAGCAGAACTGGGAATCAGACCAAGGGCTGGTGCTGGGGTCGGACATAGTTTGCCTGTGTCCTCCAAGGTTCAGGGACTGGGAGCTTTGCTCCCTGTAGTGACAGGAGACGTGAGGAGACCTTAAAGAGGTGGGGCCTAGGGGAAGGTGTCGAGGTCACTGCAGACACTGAGCTCAGGAAGGATGACGTAGTTCATTGAGGCCCAGGTCAGTTCCTGTGGCAGCAAGTTGTCATAAAAGAGGAGGCAGGTCCCCGAATCCTGGCATCCTGTCTCACCATGTGACGTCCTCTTCAAGTGCCCCTACCTTTGTGACACTCAGAGTCCTGGCCAGACCCCGAACAGATGGGACCACCCAAGCTGGGACTTTCAGCATCCCAAACTGTGAGCTAAATAACCCTCTTTCTTTATAAAGTATCCAGCATTGGGTGTTTTGTTATAGCAACAGAAAATGGAACAAAAGCAGCTGGTGACATGATTTAGGTCTCCAAATCCTTTAACTGTGGTAGAAGCTAATACATTCCTGGACTATTTAGTTCTTTTTTTTTGTGGTGGTCCTGGGGAGTGAACCCAGGGGCATCCTACTTCCAAGCCACACCCCCAGTCCTTTTTATTTTGAAGCAGGGTTTCACTAAATTGCTGAGAGTCTTGCTTAGTTGCCAAGGTTGGCCTCTAACCTGTGATCCTCCTGTCTTGGCCTCCCAAGCACTGGGATTACAGGCGTGTGCCACCATGCCCGGCTGACCTTTAGCGTCTTTGAGTCAATTCACTTGGTTTTCTGTCTCGTACAACCACCAGAATCTTAGCATGACCCCGCGCAGACAGACAGCAGTCATGCATGCTGGCCTCAGCTAGATGCCACAGTCCGGTTTCGCAGCCAGAGCACCGTGCGAGTCTCAAGGCCCCTCACGAGCCACTCTCTTCTGCCCTGTGCCTGCACCTCGGACTTTCTGGAGGGACCCAGTGTGGAACGAGGGGGAACCTGCCTGCCGTGTGTTTAAGGTCGTGGCACAGGGAAAGGGGCGAGGCTGATTCTGCCCCCAGAGGTGTGGAGGACGCTGAGGTCGGGCCCAAGCCGGCAGGGCTCTGCCAGACCCCCAGGAGTCCTCCAAGAACCTCCCCTGTGGCAGGGCTATCTACAGCCCTCACCAGAAGGGGCCAAAACACCCAGCCGGCTCTGCCCGAAACTACAGCTGAATTGCCCGGTCCCGCCCGCACCTGCCTGCCTTCCCCTGCCCCGCGCCACCTTCCCGGCAGCCTCTGCAGTCCATCTCCTCCCCAGGACCCACGAGGGCTCCTTCACAACCAGGGGCCTGGGCCTCCGGGGTTATGAGTGGGGAGCTGGGCAGAGCCCAGCCTGGGTGAGCGCCTGCTAGAGCCAAGGAGGGTCCTGGGACAGCCTCCGGGGTGCCAGACCTTCTCCCTGCTGGGTGGCACCCCAGCAAGGGAACTGGCCCCAAGTTTTCATTTCATAGTGGCCTCAGCACACAGTGGCCGGATGGTGGAAGCCAATGGAGAGACTGGCAGATCACTGCATGAAACACTGAACTTCAGAACAAAACACAGACACCCACAGGTCCCAACAGAAGGGACGATTCCCTGGGACTTCGTTTAGCATGTGGGGGAAGCAGGAGACTGGTGAGTGGGGTGCAGGGCCCCATGTGGCCAGAGCCACGGCCTGGGGGCGCCCACCTGCACAGAGCTGGTACAAGCATGTCACAGGTGGGGGAATCCCTATTGCCGGTCCACTGGCCCAGTGCACATTCCTGAGCCCCTGATGTGCACATCTGGCAGGTGCTGGACACTGCGCCCCACAGGCCCTCGGGCACCTCACACCCAGCATGTCCAGGACAGTCTGGGGCTGATTTCCCTGTCCCCTCCGTGACAGGGCACTGTGTCCCTCTGGCCCCGTACCTGGGCCTGTCTGTGGCCTCCCCCAGAGCTGGCTCCTCCCTCACTCCCAAGGGCCTCTGGGACCCTCCCCGTTCCCTCCGTGCCTCAGTAGGAACAGCCACCTCATCCGTCTCTGGATTCTTCCAACCCAAGTCCCAAGGCCTTCCTCTCTACCCGCGACCCTCGCTGGGCCTGCGTCCTCTAGATGTTGAGTCCCATGTCACATGGGGGGTGAGGGCACAGTAGGGAGCGTGGTGCCAATACACGCAGGAGGTCTCGGATGTCCCCTGGCCCTCTGAGAATGAGGCCACCTCCTGCCAGGCCACGAGCCCTCAGCGGCCTGTCCCCAGCCCAGGACCCGGCTGTCCCCAGCCCCCTCCCGCTCCTGCACACAGCGGTGCTGGGCCAGGGCGCATGGCTCCTCCTGGCTAATGCTGGGACTCAGGCACTGTGGGTGGGCCTGCCATGGGGAAGAATCCTCCAGGGGCCTCGCAGTGGCATGACAGTAAAACGTGCCCCCGGGAGGTGACAACGAGGATGGTGTCAGTGACGGTGATATCGAGGGTGCTGTGGTTGATGATGGTTCGTCCCCTCCAAAACTCACGCTGAGATCTAATCCCGGTCCTGAGATCTTCGGAGGTGGGACCAGGTGGGACCCTGAGGAGGTGACTAGGGCTCTCCTCTCCTGAGTGGAGCCAGCCATTCTCATTATTCATGGGTTTATGGGTTAAGGAGTTAGCTCGGGAGTGGGTCTGCTATAAAAGCCGGATTGGCTAGGTCTCTCGCAGGCCGCCACCACCTCTGGACTGCGCCATCACGAAGGCTACGGCCAGATGTGGCCCTCAACCTTGCCCTGGAATGGTGAACCTCTTTTTGTTATAACTTACCCAGCCTGTGGTATTGTGTTTTAGCAACAGAAAAGGAAACAGTGTGTGTGTGTGTGTGTGTGTGTGTGTGTGTGGGCGCTTTATAAACATCCCCCTGCTCTTCACAGCAGGGTAATGGGACACTGTCAGGCAGACGAAGAAACAAGCCCGGGAAGGCACTGTGCCGGCCTAGCAGGCGAGGGAATCCCCATAGGACCAGCATTGGCGTGGTCGCTGCACCCCAGAACCTGATGGGGGCTCTCGGGTGCAGCTCCAGTTGGGCCAGCAGACAAGAGGCCCAAGCCGGGGGCCTTGTCCCAGAGCCACACCCGCCACAACTCTGTGCCGAAAACCCCATTCCACTGTCAGCTACAGGGAAGACAGGGCCCGGCCATGAGGGGTGCAACTCTGATGGGGCCAGAGGAGCAGGAAGCACTTCCGCCATGCCATCGGGCAGCCTCGGCCACCGGCCTCCCAGGCGGGCCTCGAAGCCGCCTTCTGGTGTCTGCCTCCAACAGAGCTTGTGGATGCTCTGCACCGAGTGAGCACCGGACAGTATGAGTCCATTTTCAGGGCCACTGGGCACAATGGCGCCCTGCACGGCTCCAGGGATGCCAGTCAAGGGGATCATGTTTGTAAGAGCATGCCCTGATGCATGCGTGTATGTGTGTATACATGTGTGTGCGTGTGGTGTGCAGATACATGGGGAAAAGGGCTGGAGAACTCCGGAAGGTCCCACTCTGGGTAGGGATGGGGAAACAGGACTACTGCTCCTCGTGTCCCTCTCTGTCCCCAGCCTGCTCAAGGAGTGACCGGGAACTGTCCCAGCCCTCTTCCTCTGCATGCTGGGGGTAGGGAGGCAATCTCTGGAGATACATGGGCTCCTCCCATCCTCCCGGGATGAGCAGGAAGATGCCTGGCTGGTGGGCAGCGGCCTGACTCCTGAGCAGAGCCCCACACGGAGGCCACACGCCCACATGGTGCTTCGCCTGGGACCCCGGGGCGACTCCAACCCTCTGCCTCTCCCAGCAAGTGTCAGGCACCACCCTGTCCCTCCCCTCCTCAGGCTCCAGGCCCCCAGGACACGGGCCTTCTTCTCGCTGCTCCAGCCTCGCTGGCTTGGGGTCAAAGCCAACCCCGGCCAGCCTTTCTGCCTTCCCGGCCTCTCCCCGGCCTCCACTGGCAGAAGGAAGGGACCCGATTGTGGCTCTTCAGTATCTTCCCTCGGGCCCACCTCTCCTACGGGTAAATCCCAAGGTGCAGATGGGGGACTGGCACTAGAGACCCCCAAGGCGGGGCCATCTTGGAGCCCCAGTCCCTGTCATCCAACCCCACAGGCGCAGGATCACCTCATGTTTGCTTTCCTGTGTGAACGCGGTGCTGGAGGGCTGGCGGTGGGGTGCTAATCAGTCCTGGGGGGCCTTAGGGGCCCTCTCCCCAGATGTTTCCAGCCCGAGAGATCCCGGCTGCAGTGGAGGGAGAGGACGGGGCTCTCCTTCTCCCCAAACCCTACACGCACTGCCAGGCTCCCACACGGCACCTCCGGCCCGCTGTAGACCACAGTGTTGACGGGGCTTAATTCGATCGGCCCCATTTAGAGAAGGGAGGAAATCAGAAATCAGAGCAAGTGCTGAATGCTGTAAATTTAATCCGTGTCACGGCCTCGCACGGGCCTTCCCTAACAAACGCGTGTGGGGGAGACATGGGGATGCGCGAGGCCGCGCGGAGCAGCTGTGGGGGTGGGGAGAGAGGCAGGGGCCTCCCTTCCTGCAGAGAGGACGGGGCAACGGAGGGCTGAGAGGACGGCCCGGCGGCTGGTCAGGCAGGGACTGCAATAATCACTGTGATTCTACTCGAGAAGGTTTGGGGGTTTCTTGTTTAAGAGCTGGTGTGGCCCTGCCGGGTGGCAGCTGGCCCTGGTCCAGCGCTCACAGAGAGACGGACTGAATGAGCGTCGGTCTGTGCTCGGAGGGCCCCGCCGCCCCGGAACGCGCCTGCTCTGACTCCACCGAGGCACCAAGAGGGCGGCAAGGCCCCACCGGACGCAGCCCCGGCCCCCTGCCATCCCCCCAACCGGATGCCCACCTCTGGAGCCGGGGCAGGCTGCTCCCGGGCAGGGACGTCCTCCCCAGAGCCCGGGCCCCACCGCCACCCTCTGCCTGGCAATCCCTGCTCCTCCCTCCATTCCAGCCCAAACTGTCTTGCTGTTCGGGACAGATCCTGCCTGTCTGCCCTGAACGCGTGCCCTGCCCAGCCACGGAGCAGCTCCTTCCTTCTCTGGCCCCCAACCCGGGTTTTCATCCATCCTCCTGCTCCTTCATTCACTCAAGTATTTCCGTAACTACTATCGCCAGGCCCTGTGCGTGTCACCTCCAGTACAGTCCTCTAGGAGCCATGTCACTGTCCCTGTCCACCCCCCACCGCCACACACTCATACCTGTACACACCCTGTACACACTTCACACACAGTCGTACTCACCCACCTACACAGATCCAGATATGCACACACAGAAGCCCCGGCCCACACTTGCACACACCTGCACGCACAGATAGCACAAACACGTGCACGCACATACCCACATGCTTGCTCACACACCTGCACACGCATGAACACGCTCACTCACACATGCACCCTCACTCACACACAAAGATGCACACTTCTGCACTTGCACTAGCACACACACGCCAACAGTAAGCTCCTGGACGACCGAGGTGGCCTCTGACTCGTCTCCGGGTCTCAAGGCAACCATGTGCAGCTCGACAAGACAGAGAAACCGGGAGACAAGCGCCCGCTGGATGAGCAGAAAACTTGTTACCCTCGAGCTACCTCAGGACACGCGGAGCTGGAGGGCGGGAAGGGGCTGCAGCCGCATGCCACCTCCCTGGGGGACAGCCAACTGCAGCTCAGGGAGAGGAGCCCGTCATCTGCAGAGGAGGTGACCGTGGGGCCAGCAGGACAGGCGGAGGCCATGCAGCGGTGCGGGCTGCCACTGTCCTCTCCGCTCCTCCTGTGAGAGCTGTTGCCATGGCTCCCGACACGTTGACAGCCTGCAAGGGCCACCCTGACAACATGCCCTGGCTACGGGCCACAGGCCACTGCCAGCCTTCCCTTGGGCCTCCCCGGCACTCAGGTCCCTGCCGTGCCAGCTGCGTGGACTCTGCAGGGCAAGTGGGTATGCCGCGTGCCATCCCTCCCTGACCCTGGCACGCTCTGCTTACATGGTCTGCGTTTCCACAAAGAAATAAGCCCTCTCCCATTCTTCCTTGAAACAGGTGGCCCTCTTGGCTTACCTTTTTTTTTACTCTTTGTGTGTGTGTGTGTGTGTGTGTGTGTGTGTGTGTGTGTGTTACTGGGAATTGTACCCAGAGACATTCTACCTCCGAGCTACACCCCTAGACCAATTTTATTCAGAAACAGGGTCTCACTAGGTTGCTGAGAGCCTCACTAAATTGCTAAGGCTGTCCTCGAACCCACAATCCTCCTGTCTCAGTCTCCCAAGTACTAGGATTACAAGTGTGCGCCACCACGCCCGGCGGTTTTTTTACTCTTAACTGAGAAATATTTTGTTCCCATAAGAAAAGCCATGTGGGAGCTGGGCATGGGGACACACACCTGAAATCCCAGCACTTGGGAATCTGAGACAGGAGGATTGCAGGATTGAGGCCAGCCTCAGCAACTTAGTGAGACCCTCAGCAACTTAGCAAGACTCTGTTTCAAAAAAGGGGGGGTGGAGTGTAGCTTGGAGGTAGACTGCCCCTGGGTTCAATCCCCAGCACCAAAAAGGAAACTTGTGGGAGTGTGGGCAGTCTCAGTGGGCCTGGGCAGGCCGTCTCCAGCAGCAACTGAGAGGCTGTAGGTCCATGCTACTGGGCCTTCTTATATTTGTAAAGAGGTTACAAATCTGGATTTGCATGTGAAGTCTATGGTTTTTAAATACTGATGAGCAATTTTAAACTAATGGAAGCACTGTACTGTTCATGAAATGAGACAATGCCGGGCTCCCGGGTCAGTCTGCAACCTCAGCTCCAGACCCAGGATGCCCGTTTCCTGGGTTCCTCCTCCTCCTCCTCCTCCTCCTCCTCCTCCTCCTCCACCATCACCGTTTGAGGGCAGCCACGTTCTGACAAACCAGCTCCCTCCAGCCTGGCACCGGCTCAAGGTTCCGCGCCACAGCCCTCTTGTCTACCTGCCTCCCTCTCCTTCCTGGAGACAGCGCCTTGGGGGGTGATTTATTGATGGAGCCTCACACAGGGACCCAGTAAATACTCACTGGTCGTCCACACCACAGCAACCACTTAGTGAGCGCCACACTCCTCCTCCCTCTCGCGGGGTCTCGGTTCAGTCCCGCACACAGCCCAGGGCTCATCCAGCATCACGCACACTTCAGACAAAGGACGATGCCTTTAATATTAATAGGAGCGCCTATAAATCAACAAGCAGCAGCCTGCCAATCCAAAAGGAAGCGGACAAACCGTATGAGCTGACAGCTCGCAGAGAGGAACGTCAAAGCGGCTTTTAAATACACGAGAAGATGCTCAGCCTCGCCCTCAAGAAAATAAACGCCTGCATCAAATTGTCAAACGAAAGTCGCGTCGGTCAGGGGTATGTGTTGAGAAAAACGTTCCCAGCATGCCCTCCTGGGAAGTCAGCGCCTAAGACACACAAGTCCTTTGCACCAGCGGGTCCCGTGGAAGAAGTTAATCCTATCGTGTTCTCAAACACGTGGACAATGGAGTGAGTATAAAAACATCCAGGGCAGCACGGCTGGGAAGAGTGGATATTGAAAGAATCAAAGTCTATCAATCAAAGTCTGGTTAATTAAGTTAGCCATATGAGGGACTTTGTGTGCGGAAAAAAATGGGCAGATGTGTAAGTACCGATGGAAAATCTCCAAGACAGACTACCCGGCGATAGCAAATGCCGTGTGGCATGTTCGCATTCATGTAAAAGTAGTAACCATGGACACATGCAACACGAAGTCCTTTGGACCAGAGAGCCCAGATCTAGGAGATATCAGAACACCTGCATGTGCACACACATGCGCACAGACGCGCGCTTGTGTGTTCCTAGAACATTCTGAAGGGACAGAAGAAACAGGTGCACAGCGGAGAGGTGTGGAGGGAGGAGCCCTGCACTGAAGGCCTGCGGGAAAAGGAAAGCAGACACAGGGCCGGCAGCCAGTGGGTGGCGCTCACCCTCATCTCCATATAGCTGCAATCTACCAGTCCACACAAAAAGCAAGTCACACGCGTGCAGGAAAAGCCGAGAAGCTCAGCGGTGTCCAAGGGAGGGCGGGGAGGCCGCGGGATCCCAGCCAGGCCCGGCTCCCTAATGGCTCTGCACTTGGCAACTGTGAAGACGTGGGGCAGGAGTGCCTGGCACCCCTCTCCTTTGCCTGCCTCTGGGCGCTGGCACAGCAGGATATGGTGGCCGCGAGGGCCACTGCTAGGACCCTTCAGGAGCAGAGGAGCCTGAGCCACCGGCTGCTGGGGATGGGTGGACAGGGAGCTGGCTGCACAGCGTGGTCAGCCAGTGCGCTCTCGGGGACCACAGAATGAGCAGAAGCGGCCTTCCCACCTCCCAGATACTCTCCCGGTCTGCAGGGCCCAGAGCCATGCTGGTCCCTGGGGAGGGCTGAGAGAGGCGAGCCGGGGCCCCAGCAGCCCTTGAGCCCTGACAGGCAGAGCAGGCAGGGTGTTCGTGATCCAGGGACCTGAAGGAACAGAAATGCAGAGGCACCCTGCGTGGCGGGTGAGGAGAGGCGAGGCCAGGGCGGAGGGCAGGAGGCCTCCAGGGAGGCCGCGGCTGTGGGAAGGAGCTGGGCCTCATCCTAAGCATGTGGGAGAGACTAGGGGTTCTGCACAGGAGGTGCTGCTCTTCAGGCTCCAGCAAGGACATGGGACTGTGGAGGAAGCAAGAAGGGACACATTCACACAAAGTTAGGAGGTGGAGGCCAGCCGGGATGCAGGAGGGGGCTGGGCAGAGAGAATTCTGGATCTGGACACTGGGCTGCCCTGGGAAGCCCTCTGCAGCGGGGGGGGGTACCTCGGTAGGAGCATGCCGGAGGAGAGGGAGGCTGTTTGGGGCACGCTGGGCCCGAGGCCCTTGGGGAGGGGGCACACTCAGGTACAAGGGGTCTGCAGCACAGACGGAAGCCTTCTGGAGGAATCCTGGGATGAGTACGATAAAGAACAGCAAAGCGCCTGCGAAGGGGAGCCAGGACGGAGTTGGTATTGATTCTGGCTCGCTCCCCCAGGATCCTGTCCAGACACCAGCCCGTGCTCCTGTCCTCTCCAGCCAGCGGGCAGGGTTGGGGGCAGCTTGCCCAGCTCAAAGGACAGCCAGGTGTGACCCGTGTGATGCGGAAGGAGCCCCGCCCTCAGCCCATCCTTCTGACGCCTTCGACTCTGAGCTTCGGAGGCAGGCGGGCTAGGTCCTGGAGGTGTCCCCGGCCTGGGCACAGGCCAGCCACAGCTGGTCGCCCGCCCCTGCCCTAGACACCAGTGAGTCCCAGCTGACATCACAGCCTGCCATTCCTCAGCACCTGGGGGTGCCAGGCCCCAGGGCGGTGCCTCCCCACCTGTTACCACATCCCATAAGCACCCTACTTGGAAGCCCGGAGCCCCTTCCATGTAGAAGAGTCTCGGCGGCTGAGTCGGGATAAACTCCGTCCATGTGGGGAGACCTGTGCCCCACCCGAGAGGGCAGAGAGAACAGGTGAGCAGGTGCGTGGGTCCCAAACCCAGCAAGGTCGCCTCCCAACTGCCAAGCCATGCTCCCGCGGTGTGCCTCAGTTTCCCCATCTGGAAACCAGGCATGAGGTTCCTGGCAATAGTGCTCAGAGCAAGCGTCCAATGCACATAAAAGAGCCGAGGCTCAGTGAAGCCAGGGGCTCAGGGTCCCCCTGCAGGAGAGTAGGAAACAGGTGGTAGCCAGAGAATCACGGTTCCAGTGGCCTGGACGGGTGGCGGACGCATCCCCAGGACAACCGGGTCAGTGGCACCCAGCCCTCGGCCAGACTCTCTTTAGGGGTGCTGCCCCCTCCACTCGGGGCTCTGGGGCGCACCCCCAAGGTCCAGCCCTCCAGGAAACCCTCCTTTCACCAGCTGCTCTTGAAATCACCTCCAAGAAGAAAGACTCACTCTGCTTCCAAAGATATCCCCAGGCAGGAAACGCGCAGCACCATGAATGTTTAATTACGCTAATTGTCCAAGTTCAGTGCGCATCCTTCAGCACCTCGTGGGAAACGGTGATTAAGCATGAACCGGCTCGTTTTCACAACTCCTCTTTCTCACGGTGCCCTGTGCCCGCCCGCCTGCCAGGCCTCGCTGGCCAGCACTCACCGTCCTGCTTGCTAATTTAATTTTCTGACCTTTTCCCTGTACACACTCCCCCTGCATTGCTGCGCCTTGGCACACAACACCCAAGCACCGTAATTACTTAACTATGACCCTCTCGTGGAAACCTGCTTTTGACTTTGTTAGAAAACACTGTAATCAAATCCCTGAGCATCAGGATCGATGGGCTGGGCCTTCCAGAGGCAATAGATCACAGGACTGAGTGGTTGAGCGAGCAGGAGGGCAGAGCCGGCAGGCAGTGCAGGCCAGGGGAGCAGCAGCAGGATGAGCTATGAGTGGGCGGGGCAGGCAGCTCAAGGAGGAGGGTGGGCAAGTGGGCGGAGCTGTGGAGTGGCCGGGGATTTAGGGTGGGCAGGTGGGTGGGACTTGTAGGTAGGTGGGCGGGACAGTAGGGTGGGAAGATGGGCGGGGCTGGCAGGCAGGTTGGGTGAGCCGGGGCAGGAGAGTAGGGTGCACAGAGCGGAAAGCGGGGTGGATGGGCAGGATGGAAGTACTAGAACGTCCACAGTAGCCGGTTCTGGGCCAGCAGGATCAAGAGCCTGCACCCACTGGACTTGAAACGCAGATGCTGGTCTCATCCTTCTACTGAGCCTGCTTCTGCAGAGGCCAAGGGAGACCTGGCCTCAAACACATGTCGACTGTACTGTTTTGGTGCGGGAAGGGGAAGTCTGCGCGTGCGGGTGCACGGAGAGGCTGAGGCAAGGAGGGAGGAGGAGGGCTGCCATCTTTGACGGGGTGGCTTCTGGGGCTTCTACCTGCTGGGGAACGCTGGCTCGGCTGGCACACTGCACTGCGAGCTTGTGGGTCTATACAAGACTTCCTTATTGCACGTGTGCACTTAAAAAAGACCAACACTCACGTATTGGTTTATAATGCAACGGGGCTCTCGAACAATGAAAGGGATTCAGGTCTGTCTTTGACATCCGCGTCCGTGACGGCTTACGTGAGGTTCAGTTGTCCTCGCTTATCCAAGATCCTGCTTTTAGAGTTTTAGTTACTCTAGGTCAACCAAGATTCCACGGTATAAATGGAAAATTCCAGAAATAAACAATTCATAAGCTTGAAATAGCTTTTACTACAGTATCTTTCTATAATTGTCATATAATCTTGTCGCTGTTGTTAATCTCTTACTGTGCGTAGTTTATAAATTAAACTTTATGGTAGGTATGCATGTATAGGAAAAAAACCCCAGCATTTACAGGGTTCAGTACCCTCAGCACTTTTAGGCATCTATGGAATGTCCTGGTGTGTATCTCCCGCAGATAAGGGGTTGGGAGTATGATAAGCGCTCTACCACTGAGCCAGGCCCTCAAACATTCTCCCTTGTTTATGTTAACAACACTTAACACTTATAAGATGGACCCTCTTAGCAAATTTTGCAGTGCACAACACTGTTACCTCGAGGCAGGATGTGCTGCACATCTCTAGAACTTACTCTTCTCTCACAGTCAAAGCTTTAGACTCACTGAAAAACAAATCCCATCTCCCCTCCCTCCAGCCTCTGGCAACCACGGTTATATCTGCTTGTATGTGTGTGACTATGATAACACACTTTGTAACCCTCGAATCTTTGATACTGCTATGGTTAGATATAGAATGGCCCTGAACAGCTCATGTATTAACGTTCAGTGTTGATGTGATTAAGTCATCAGGGCTGTGTTTAGACTTGGGTCTCATCCCCAAAATATGTCATTATGCAAATATAAATATTCCAAAATCTGAAAAAATATATGAAACCTGAAACCCTTCTGGCCCCAAGCATTTTGGATAAGGGCTATGCAACCTCTACATCCTCTTAATGCAAAATCGAGGCTCCCGGGAGACATTTTTAGGTTTATCCTAGCCTTTCTGTGCCCCCCTGATACTTTGCTGTGTAATTAAATGAATAGACACAATTGTGGTTCGGTAAGCGAGTCCATTTGTGAGCGGTGTTACACAGTACCGCGTGCCGTCCTGACCCTCGAAACTCTACAACTTGCAGCCTCGTGGTGCCGTGGAAGCCACATTGCACTTCGATGGCCCAAGCGCTGCTTTATGTCCATGACCTGTACCTACCCGCTTCACCTTCACAGTAGCCCAGTGAGTTGTTGTCGATAACATTATATCATATGAATAATAACCACAGTATGCGGTTGTTATTTTCATCCTGCCGATGAGCAAAGTGAGGGACACCGTCTCTAGTTCACAAAGTTGCTCAGTACCAGAACCAGAATTTGAACCCCGGGCCTTGCCCTCCACAGTCTGGGCTCCCAGACGCTGTGCTAGTCTGTGCCTTTGACGGCTGTCACATTTTAACTCTAACATTTTAAGGAAGTTACTGTAAGTTTTTAAAAAACGTATTCTCAGTTTTTGATTTGTCAAACAGGGCAGCCCTTTCTACGGTTCAGGGCTGCTAAGAGGATTCCCACGGGTCTGTGTCTAGTTAAGAGGCGTCAATTGGTAAAGAACATAAACACCGTATAGATTGTGATTATTTTGTTCTTGTCTCTGATTCCACTGGTAGCACAATGCAGCTTTTTTAAAAATAAAGAGCCATCAAACTGCCAATCCCTGTGATTAAACTTATACACATTCTTCTTGGGTTTCTTTCATTAAAGTTTCAAGATAGCGAGGCGTGGTGGCGCACGCTTGTAATCCCAGTACTTGGGAGGCTGAGACAGGAGGATCGCAGATTTGAGGACAGCCTCAGAAAGTAGTGAGACTCTCATCAACCTAGCGAGACCCTGTTTCAAAATAAGAATAAAAAATAGGGCTGGGGGTATAGCTTGGAGGTAGACTGCCCTGGGCTCGACAATCCCAGTACCACACACACAAAAAAAAGGTTTCAAGATACACTTATGGTTCAAATGTTTAACTTTATCCATTTTTTACCAGGCTAATTAATACCATACACTATGGCGTTTCGAACAAGTCTGGAGACGGAAGCACATGGAGCTGTGCACAACACTGTCTGGGCATCGAGAAGACTTTCTGTTGATGGAGTTAATGAAGATGGAGCCTGGGAGGGGCCTCTGAGCCTCTGCGTTCCTCTGGGGCTGGCTTTCTCTGGAAAATGTCAGAGGAAAGGAGGCCACTTGGACCCTCTGTGACCTCCGGTTTTGACTTCATCCCTGAATTTACCAGGACACAAGAGCCCAGTGCTTCTTGTACCGCGCAGTGTCTGACAAAAGAAAAGCAAATGAAGCTCAAGACGCCCAGGCGCCTCCGCCTCCCCGCGCATCGACCATGCGGCTGCCGCCCCTGGGAACGTGGTGGTTAAAGGACAGCTGCTTCGCCAGAACCTGAGCCCCCCCCCCGTCCTCGCCCCATGGAGGCCTTGAACACCCACAAACACGCCTGGAGCCGCCGTGTTCTTGGAGAGACCTTGGTGACGACGCCGTGCGCTGGAGACGGCCGAGCATTTCTGTGGCTTGGAAGGAACTCAAGCAGCTCCATCCGCCCCGGGTCGCAGCGCTCTCTCCTGAGCCTGAAGGAAGCCGCAGAGCGCGCAGCAGGTGGAAAGCTGGCTTCCCTCCGTGGACAGCGAGCCCGGCGTGCCTGCGGGGCCCGTGATTCATCCCCGACCATGTTTTAAATCAATATTGCAGAATCTCATCTCATTTTTAATCGATGCACGATAGTTGTGCATATTTGTGGGGTGCAGTGTGGTAACTGGGTACAGCGTGCGTCTGGTTAAGTAGCTGGCCTCTGCTGCGCACACAGTGTGTCGTGATCAAATCGGAGTGACTGACGTTTTCACCTCTGTGAACACTTCTCACTTCTTTGTCCTGGGAACACGCTCTAGCTCTTTATAAATTATGTTTTTTGTTTGTTTGTTTTTGCGGTACTGGGGATTGAACCCAGGGGCATTCTAGCTCTGAGCTACACTCCCAACCCTATGTTTTTATTCTTTTATTTTTGAAACAGGGTCTCGCTAAGTTGCAGAGGGCCTCACTAAGTAGCTGAGGCTGGCCACGAACCTGGATCCTCCGGTCTCAGCCTCCCAAGTACTGGGATTACAAGTGTGCGCCACCACTCCCGGCTTCTTTATAAATTGTGTAATAAACCGTGGTACGCTCTTATCACCTATGACCTGTGCAACTGCAGCGCTTATTTCTCCTATCTACCTGTGTTTTGGTACCTGCTCTCCACCCTCCCTCGACGCCCCCTCTGCCTTTCTTAGCCTCTAGTAGCCACTACTCTACTTTCTTATCCTACTCAGCTTCCTTAGCTTCCAAATAGCAGGGAGACATCCAGTATTTGTTTTTCTCAGTCTGGTTTATTTCGTTTTATATAATGTCCTCCAGTTCCATCCATACTGCCCCAAATGACGGAATTCCACTCTTTTTCCCTGTTGAATACTATTCCATTGTGTATATTGCTATTGTTTGGCTCTTGAATGCCCCCAAAGACCCAGGTGTTAAAGGCTTGGTCACCAGCCTACGGCACTATTGGGAGACAGAGGAACTTTGGGGCGGTGGGGTCTGATGGAAGGGCGTTAGGTCGTTGGGGATGTCCTTGAAGGGGATACTGGGATGCCAGGCTTCTCTTCCTCTCGTTGCTTCCTGGCTGTCATGAAGTGGACAGGCCTCCTTGCCATGAGCGCTCCCGTCACGATGTACCATGCCTGAAGTGACCGGGCTGAGTGGCCGTGGACAGAAACCTCTGGAACTATGAGTCAAGATAATCTTTTCGTGTGTGTGTGTGTGTGTGTGCGCGCACACACACTACTCAGAATTAAACCCAACGGCATTCTACCTCTGAACTATGCTCCAAGCCCTGTTTTATTATTTTATTTGGAAATAGGATCTCACTAAGTTACTACTGTGCACTTTTGGTCTCAAGCCTGCGATCCTCCTGTCTCAGCCTCCAAGTCCTGGGATTACAGGCGTGCACCCCCATGCTCGGCAACACTTACCTTTTTGATATGCCGACTCCATTCCCTTTGGATATCACCCAGTAGTCATCCCTCCACTACTGACTACCCGCAGACTACAGTCAGGGACACACCAGGGACAATGCCACAGCAGGCCCACTCTGTGGAGTCCCACTCTAGCAGAGGGACAGGCGACAGCTAAGTAATTTGTAAAACATCTGTAAAATGGTGAGTGATTTGGAAAGAAAGGCGATGCAGAGCAGGGGACTGGAAGTGCCAGAGCCGGCGGGGTGGCGGGACGGGGAGGGCTGAGTCCTGGGGTGTCAGGGATGAGCGGCCACCGCGCGGGGGTCCTGGGAGGGGGCAAGGGAGCAGGCGAGGGGAGGCAGCAGTGCAGAGAGCAAACAGGGACGCGGGGGCAGCAGGGTCAGACGGGTCAAGGACCTGGTCACTCCAGGTCCAATAGGTGACAAGGATGTTTTCTCTTCTAAAGCTGAGTGAGGTGGGGGGGGCGCGGGGCTGAGCGCAGTGGACAGACATGATCTGACGGACGGCATCAGCGTCACTGACGAAAGACCCCGCAGCACAGGATTCCGTTTATAGGAAGTGCCCAGAACAGGCACATCCACACAGACAGCAGGCAGATCGTGGCTGCCTCAAGGGTCGGCAGAAGGAAGAACGGAGGGGGCAGCTAAGGGGGGTGGGGATAAGGGGTGATGATGATATGCTTTTTTTTTTTCTGCGGTACCGGGGATTGAACCCAGGGGCGTTCTACCTCCGCACTACACCCCCGGCCCTATTTTTTATACTTTATTTTGAAACCGGGTCTCACAAAGTTGCGGAGGGCCTTACTAAGTAGCTGAGGCTGGCCGCGAACCCAAATCCTCCAGTCTCCGCCTCCCAAGTACTGGGATTACAAGTGTGCACCACCACGCCCGGCCTGTGATGATATTCTGAGTTGTTTGTGATGAGGACTGCAGACCCTGTGACTATATTAAAAACTTGTTGGGCATGGTGGTGCACGCCTGTAATCCCAGTACTTGGGAGGCCGAGACAGGAGGATCACAGGTTCGAGGCCAGCCTCAGCAACTTATTGAGGCCCTCTGCAACTTAGTGAGACTCTGTTTCAAAATACAAAATAAAATATGGCTGGGAGTGTAGCTCGGAGGTGGAATCCCCCTGGGTTCCATCCCCAGCACCAGAGAGAGGAGAGAGGGAGGATCCCTGCTCAGGGAGGGCTGGGAGAGGCGGGGGCTGGTTAGGAGGCCGCTGCAGTCATGCCGGAGAGGCTGATGCGCTGAGAGAAGAAAGACCAACCAGGGCTCAAGGCCTCGGGCTACACAAAGGGAAGGAAGGGCTGACCCCCCGCCCCAGATGGGACAGCGGGGGACAGTGCAGCGGGGGCTCCAGAGCTCAGCTTGGGGCACGTAACGCTGAACATGTCTTCTAGGGTTCCAGAGGTTGGGGGTCACAGCTGGAATAGGATTTGGGGGGCTAAGCAAGAAGTCTGGGCTGGAGATATAAACCTGGAAGCCACGGAATTGTGACCGTTGATTATAAAAATGGAGTCTTTCATGTCACCCTCAACTGACAGGAGTCAAGAGGCCATAGAGGCCGGGCAGGGTGGCCCACGCCTGTGATCCCAGTACTTGGGAGGTGGAGACAGGAGGATCACAGGCTTGAGGACAGCCTCGGCAACTTAAGAGAGACCTTGTTTCAAAATAAAAAATAAAAAGGGCTAGGGGGTAGCTCAGAGGTAGACTGTCCCAGGGTTCAGTCCTCAGTACCCCCCCCAAAAAAAGATAGAGGCCATAGGGGGGAACACTGAGGTTGCATAAGCCTGCCCCAAACTGTCTTGCAAGCCCAACCCAAGGGGCTGGCCAAAATCCAAACTTACAAGTCTCATGTAGCAACGACTGCCCCTCGCCAGTCGGAAGTGTCCGGCTCCAGCGAGACGCCACCAGCGCCCGTGAGCTTTCTTGCAGAACAACCTGCCTGGTCTCCTCTTTCCCCAGCAAAACCCGGCCATTTCCCTTGGTTCTGTAGGCACCGCCCAGGCCGCCCGGGTCGATACGTGTGTCCCGGATTGCAAGTCTACGTTTTTTGGTTTTGTAGTTGTTTGTTTGACATAGGAGATCAAACCCAGGGACTTTGGTCTACCTCTAATCTATACCCCCAGCCCTGTTTATTTTTTTTAATTTGAAACAGGGTCTCCCTAAATTGCTGAGAGTCTCACTAAATTCGTAAGGCTGGCCTCAAACCGGCAATCCTCCTATCTCAGCCTCCTAAGTGCTGGGATTATAGGTGTGCGCCACCGCCCCGGGCTGCAATTCTACGTCTTGAATATTATTCACAAATAAATCCTTTGCTTGCAGTCTGGTCTCTATCTACTCTCAGTTCAGGTGGACAACAGTGACATAGAATTGTCAGTAGCAAGATGAACGGGGTCAGCAACCACCAGGTGTTCAGGGAGCCAGGAGCAGCCCCCAGGGCACGCAGAGGGCGGGGAGAAGAGAGAGACTCGGACAGTGGGAGGGGACCAAGAAAGCCGGTGTCCTGTGAGCCACACCAGGCGGCAGGAGAGCCCAAACCTGTCACAGGCTATAGATGACGCACAAGGGTTGCACAGTGGATTCAGCAGGACAGGACGGAAGTCTCTGGTGACCTTGAGGAGGATGGCTTGGGCAGGGTGGCTGCAGAGGAGGGGATAAGAGGGTGGAAGGAGAGGAACAGAGATAGTGGCTCCTCTCATGGAGTTTTGTTGACAAAGAAGCAGCAAAGTAGGACAAGAGCTGACAGGAGAGGGGCGCCGTCAGGTGTGAATGGGGGGATATGTCGGAGGTGCGCAGAGAGAGGGCACGTTGCCTGGATAGGATCTGACGCTGGCGGTCGGAAGCCCCCACGGAGGCTTGCTGGGGACGCTGGTTATACGGGAGGCCAGATGTGGGCTGAGCGCTTCCTCCAGCTGTGTGCAGGGACACCTGGGCAGGTGTGATGTGACACAGGTGGGAGGTTTTGTTTTTCCAGGTCTGTGGCTTTGTCTAGCAGATGTTACAAAGCAAGAGTGCTTGCAATGATGTGACGTAAGATAAGGAAGCTGGGCAGGAGATGGAGAGACGTCAGCAGGGCGAGGGACCGTGACGAGGTGACAGATTCCATGGCAGGAGGTCCTGTCTGGGCTGAAGGGGTTTTGGAGTGCAGGTACTAGTGAGAGCGAGAAGACATCAGGCTGTGATGCTAAAGCAGATTATGACCCAGCGTGGTGGCGCACACCCGTAATCCCAGTACTTGGGAGGCTGAGACAGGAAGATCACAGGTTTGCGGCCAGCCTCAGCAACTTAGTGAGGCCCTCCGCAACTTAGTGAGAACCTGTTTCAAAATAAAAAAATAAAATAGGGCTGGGGTGTGGCTCAGAGGTAGGATGCCCCTGCGTTCAATTCCCAGTGCCAAAAAATAAATAAACAGATGATTGCTGTGGTCTGAAAGCTCCTGTGTTAGAAACCTAATCCTCACATTCATATGTTGATGGTATCTGAAGGTGGAGTCCTTGGGAGGTAATCAGAGTTGGATAAAGTCATGAGGGGGGGACCCCAGGACCGGCATTAGTGGCTGTATAACAAGAGAGATCCAGCCTCCCTGTTATGATGTGGTACGAGGCCCTCACCAGCTGCCAGTGCCGAGCTCCTGGGCTTCCCAGCCTCCCAAACCACGAGCCACATAAACATGTGTTCTTCACAAATTACCCAGTCTCAGGTACTTTGTTATAGAAACAGAAAAACAGACCAAGACAAAGGTCTAGGGGTATGACAGTAATGTCGTCAAAGAAAAATCCCAATGGGTGAGTCCTTTTGGGAAAACTTAAAAGCTGTTTCTAAGGTCAAACAGGTGGGACACATCACACGAGTTCCCACGGTGCGTGTCACAGCGTGGATTTTGCTGCTTTGGTGAGGACAGACGCTCCATGTACCCTATAACCTAACTCCCTTGGCCCCAGCAGGCAAAGCCTCTAGAAACACCAAGAGAAGTCTTAGCTCCTGCTGTGGAAACCACAGGTGTGATCAGATTCAGAGCGTAAGCCCCACCTCTTCCAGAAGTTTCCTCTGGAAGAGAAGAAGAATGTGGAGTTCAACCCTCCTAGCAGAACTCTATACACATTGCAGAAGGCGCCCATAATGAGTTTGGCTCAACCCAGGAGGGGCATCTCCAATTTTTTGGAAAGAGAAGGAAGCCCAGCTCTCGGGAGAATTTGATGGGAGGATTTAACCCTGATCCGGGTTGCCCAGATAAGTGAGTTTAAGCTCCCCGGATGGGGTAAACCAAGTCGGGTTCAAAAGCTGCTAGAGAATAAGGGTACCTTTGGCCAAGAGGAAACTGGAGTGTGAGCCCAAGGGAGGGGAGAACATTCCAGAACTGGAGGCCATGCCTCTGCGGGCCTTGAGCGAGATACCATATTGGCAATGCATAGACGTGCAGAGGTAGAGTCATGGAATCATGAGAGTTCTAATCTCATCAGCAGATAGATTGATGGGTTAATGAATTTATTGGGTGGTAAGGTAGGCAGGGGGTGGAGAAGGCAGGTCATTGGGGGTGTGGCCTTGGGGACTCTGTATATGTCCACAGGCCCCCTTCTCTTCCTCTCTCTGCCACCATGAAATGACACAAGCCCTCACCCCTCACTCTCTCTCTCTGTTTCCCCATGCCCTGAGCTCTGCAGATGTGACCCGGCGTAACATGGACGGAACCCTCCAGAACTGTGAGCAACTAAATCTCCTTCCTCTACATTGCAGTTGTCAGGTATTTTGGGCCACAGTGGTGAGACTATTGACTGAAACACCCGGAAACTCTCCAGGATGGTGTAGACACCGCCCTGGAAACTCTCCAGGATGGCGTGGACACCTCCCTCATCTCGGGCAGCTGTCATCTGTGACCATGGACTGGCGACCTGTGCTTGCTGCCCCGGCCAGCTTCCATGAGACACACATTGCCAGAAATGACGTCACGCTTGTGGAAAACAAGACGACAGCAGAGCGACACAGTGAGGCTCCCGCGTCCAGGAGGGCTAGGCGGCCTGGCTTGTTATTCTCCACTTCCATGAGTCAGAGTTTTCGGCCTCCCGGCCATCCAAACAGAGAGTCAAAATCAATTTGATGTTCAAAATGACGTGAAAATTGCCATGTCAGGGGCCATTCTGCAGTTTCCATTTATGAAAGTCCAGCGGCGGCGGCCTCCTTGGCGAGGTTCTCTGCTGGGCCGAGCTCAAGTCTGCTCTTTCTTCTACTTGCGCAATTCCAACCCAGTCCAGTCTTTCAGGGAGCGGCCGTTCATTGTGTATGGAAGGTGCAGTCAGAGAGATAACTCTCACAAAGTCTGTTTTTTAAGTTCTGAGTATGTTAAAGAGATCTACGGTGCATGAAAAATTAATTACAGATGCTCCTTGACTTACAACGGGATTATATCCCATCAAACTCAACATAAATGTTACTGAATTGAATTATAGTATTACAGTATTGAAAACACTATTAAGTCAAAAATGCATTTACAACACCCAACCTACCGAAAACTCTAGGACACTGTAGAGCATCAGTTCTTTTGTGTGTGTGTGTGTGTGTGTGGACTGGAGATTGAACCCTGGGACGTTCTACCTCTGAGCTATACTCCCAGTCCTATTTTATTTTTTATTTTGAAACAGGGTCTCACTAAGTTGCTAAGGGTATTGCTTAGTTGCGGAGGCTGGCCTTGAATCTACAATCCTCTTGTCTCAGCCTCCCAAGTAGTAGGATGACAGGTGTGCGCCACCATGCCCAACTAGAATTTATTCTTTTGTGTCTTGATTGCAGGACTGGCTGCTACTGCCCAGGATGGCGAGACCATCTGATCACATATTGCCATCCCGGAACAAGAGCAAATGCAAAATTTAAAGTACAGTTTCTACTCAGTGTATATTATTTTTGCACCGCTGTGAAGTAAAAACAAAACAAAACAAAATTGTAAGTCAGGGACTATCTGTATATGCAAATTGTATGTGTACCGATGTATACCTATCTATCTGTGTGTGTGTGTGTGTGTGTGTGTGTGTGTGTGGTACTGGGGATTGAGCCCAGAGGCACCCTGAGTTACACTCTGAGCTACACCCCCAGCCCTATTTAATTTTTTATTTTGAAACAGGGTCTTGCTAAGTTGCAGAGGGCCTCACTAAGTAGCTGAGGCTGGCTGTGAACCTGCGATCCTCCTGTCTCAGCCTCCCAAGTGCTGGGATTACAGGTGTGTGCCACCATGTCTGGCCTCTATATGTATTTTTAAGGGACAAGCGTGGGCCATCATGTTGATTTTTCAAACCAGCACCGCTACTTGTGTTGGGGAAAGAGCGCGGCTCACCTGCTGTGGCTCTGGGGGGTTGTGAATGGTGCCCACCTTGACCTGTGGCTCCAGGGAAGGCATGTAACCCCTGCTACCCGTTCTCCTCACCACAGTGACTGGTCCGGGGGGTGGACATGTGACTGAATGAGGCCAATCAGTGGCCCCAGGAGACTTAGTCCTTCCTGGGTCATAAGCTGACAGTGTGAGCCTGGAGCTGTGGCACGCCACCTGAGAAGGAGGGCGGGCTGCAGGGAGCCACGTCACGAGAAGGGACGGCGAGTCTCAGCAGCTTCACGGGAGCCGCTATGACTGCGGCCTCGCTCACACGTGCCCGTATGTTTCTCATTTCTCCTGTGGCTTCATTGGAGTTGGATCTCCATCAATTACACCTCGTTCACCCCAACAGATAGAGTCCTCTGACCTTTGCTTCCTGCTGTGGCTCTAAACAGGTTAAGAATGACCTGTCCCAGCTGGTTCACACCTGGAATCCCACTACTTGAGAGGCTGAGACAGGAAGATCAGTTTTGAGGCTAGCCTCAGCAACTTAGCGAGACCCTGATTTAAAATAAAATAGGGCTCAAAGGTAGAATGTCCTGGGTTCAGTCACCAGCAGAACACACACACACACACACACACACACACACACACACACACACAC
>PVJS01023823.1:0-29236 GCA_004027185.1 Glis glis
GGGATGGAACCCAGGGGCATTCTACCTCCGAGCTACACCCCCAACCCTATTTTTTTTATTCTTTATTTTGAAACAGGGTCTCACTAAGTTGGGGAGGGCCTCACTAAGTAGCTGAGGCTGGCCACGAACCCGGATCCTCCTGTCTCAGCCTCCCAAGTACTGGGATTATAGGTGTGTGCCACCACGCCTGGTGCGCCGGCTCTTTTAAACAATAATTGCTAACAGCAATTCTACATTCTTATTATATGCCAGGTATAAGACTGTGGGATATACAGATATTCAATCATTGTATCCTAGCAATAAACCTGAGGTAGTGTTATACTATTTGTTTTTCAAAAGAGAAAACAGACACATAGTTGGAATGCTCTTTTCCTTAGGAACTGAGCTGATAAATGGAAATTCAGGATGAAACACAGGACACCCAGCTTCATAAATGGCAGTGTATTGGTGAGATTGAATGTAACTCGAAATTGTGTGTAACGGCTGAGCTGCCAGTGGTGGCAACCTCTGTGACCACAGTGAGGACAAAGATGACAATGTACTAGATTTTGTGTCCCATTATGTCTTCTCTCAATAAGATGGTAAAGGAGATATTTATGTAAATACCACTCTCTCCGTTTTACAAATGAACAAACTGATGTCATGGGAGAGAGGTAGAGTGAGTTCTTACCAGGATCCTATTCGTCCTGCTAGTCTTCAGACCCCTTTAAAACTGAAGACGGGAAGTGAGTTTGTCTACCAAGGCAATAAATAGTCGAGGAGCTGAGATTCCAGAGGGAATATGCAGAAATGTTAGCCTGCTAGTCACTTCTTTGTATTTCCTTCAGGAACTATAATTTGTGCTTTGTGGTGTTTGGTCAAAAAAACCGACAAACTTAGCAGCTCATCTGGCATTATCCATATGCTTCAGGGATGCAACCCGACTTGAAAGGGTAGATTGAAAATAAGTTAACCCTCACGGAGACTGAAAGCAGCTTCAGATTAGCTTAGTCTTTAGTTAGATGAATGTGATCTTGTCCCCAGTCGAACCACTTGCCAGGAAGTGAAAAAAAAATATTATCAGAGGAAGATAATATAATCTAGAGCCTCGATTCGTCTTTATAATTTCTTTTTCATTTTGAACAGAGATACGCAAACTCTAGCCCATCCACTCGTGAACCCACCACCTGTTTTTGTGCAGCCTGCAATCTGTATAATGGTTTTTACATTTTTGTGTGATTGAAAATAAATCAAAATCAGAATAGCATTTTGTGATATAAAAATTCTACAAAATTCGAACTTCAGTAACCAAGCCTGAAGTTTTTTGAACCACAACCACATTTCTTCACTTATGTTTTTTTTGTTTTGTTTTGTTTTGTTTTTTGCGGTACCGGGGATTGAACCCAGGGGCTTTCTACCTCCGAGATACACCCCCGGTCCTATTTTTTATACTTTATTTTGAAACTGGGTCTCAAGAAGTTGCTGAGGGCCTCACTAAGTAGCTGAGGCTGGCCGCGAACCCGGATCCTCCGGTCTCCACCTCCCAAGTACTGGGATGACAAGCGTGCGCCACCATGCCCGGCTTCACTAATATTTTATCTATGGCAGCTTTCATGCCACCATGGCAAGATTTAATAGTTGCAACAGAGATTATGGTAAAAAAAAATATTTATTGTCTTACCCTTTACAGAAAAATTTGAGGACTCCTGATATAGAATTTTCAAGATGCAATAAGTATGCACCAGTCATACCAGGAGAAAAGACCAAAAGGCTAAAAATCAAGGAAAAAAAAACACTACATAGAAACAGACCAATAGGAAAACTATATTGAATTTATAAGATGCAACTTTAAGGTAATTAGAGTTGTGGCAGATTCTTCCTAAGGTGACCGACCGTGAATCACAGACATATATAAACTCCTTTCTTTGATTGTGGCCAGAACTTACCTCTAGCCATTAGAATATGACTAGATGAGGGATTTCACCCCTTGCTTACATCATGAAGAATTCATCTTAGCTTCAGTCACTAAGATGGGTTTTTTATATAATAAGATGTATTCAAGAGCACTTTGATTATAGGTATTTGAGACCCTGAGGACCCAGATAAGCCATACCCAGCACCCGACCAAGGAAATCATGAGATAGTACATGTGTGTTGTTTTAAGCTACTAAATTCAAGGCATTCATTAGACAGCAATAGAAAACTACTCTAATCATTATTATGTTGAAGAAAATAGATGAAAAATTGTGAATCAAAGAAAAGAACTAAAAAAATGTTAAACAAAATAAAAAACCCAGAAATAAAAAGTGTGAAAAGTAAGAACTTAATAGAATGTATTAACAGGACATTAGAAACAACTGTAGATAAATTCAGTGAATTAGAAGACACATAAGTAGAAAATATGCAGGTTGAAGCACAGAGAGGAAAAATAATATATGTGTAAAAAAGCACATGTAGAAAAAAGAAACATGTAGAACCCTGTGTGAAGGTCTAGCTTATGTGTAAGTGAAATGTCAGATGGATGGGGGTGAAAGAACGTACCAGAAGCACTCTATGAAGGAGACAATAGCCATGAATTTTCCAAACTTGAGGAAAACATCAAGATATAGATTCAAGAATCACCCTGGGTTACAAAAAGGATAAATACACATACACACTCACAGAATGCATGTAGGCATATTAAAAAAACAGCTAAAAAAGATAAAAAGAAAAAATCTTAAGAGCAAAGATAGAGGAAAGAGATCTATTAATTTCATGGAATAAAAATGAGGTCATTAATTGTTCTTTTAATCGCAATAATGGAAAACAGTAACCACAGGAGTGACACCTTCAGAATGCTCAGAGAAAACACTGCCCAACTAGAATTCCAAACTGAGGGGAACGACCTGTAGAAAGGACAGCAAGATAATAATAACAACTTCAGAAATGCCGAGAGAGAGAGGACTTTTCACCAGCAGACCTGAATTAGGAGAAAGGTGAAAAGGAGTTTGTCATATAGAAGGAATATTTATCCTCAATGGAAACAAATGCATTAAAAATAGCATAAGATATAACATCATAGGACATATTAATTGTTATTGTGCACAAATCCAACTATACTGTTTTGTAGATTTAAAAATATAGAATTAAAATGCAATGATGAAAACATAGTAATGGATTTCTTTTTTTTTTTTTTGGTACTGGGAATTGAACCTAGGGGAATTCCACCTCTGAGCTACCCCGTAGCCGTTTTTATTTTTGATTTTGAAATAGGGTCTCACTAAGTTGCTGAGGGTCTTACTAAGTTGCTGAGGCTGGTTTCAAACTTGCGATCCTCCTGTCTCAGCCTCCAAAGTACTGGGATTACAGATGTGTGCCGCCACGTCTGGTAGTAATGGATATAAATTGAGATGTTATATAGTCATTATACTGAACACAGTTTCCTTTAATTCTATGAACATATTTATAAAACCTATGTTAATGTCTCTGCTTGCTAAATTCACTATAAGGGCCCATTCCGAATCAAATTCCCATTGACTGCTCTCTCTCTCTCTCTCTCTCTCCTTGAGTTCGGCCACAGTTTCCTGTTTCTTTGCATGTCATAATATTTGGTTAAAAACCGAATGTGTTGTCGCAACTCTGGATTTGGTTTTATATTTTCAAATGTCATTGTTGTTTCTTCCTTTTTTCGTTACTTTCTTCAACTGAAATGCAGAACTGCTGTGTGCGAATGCTTACGTCTTCTCTTGTGGTGGTGGTTGTGGTTGTTTAGCCTGGCTTCCCAGCATTTTTCCCTGTGGCTGCAGAGTCTGGTGGCAAGCCAGTGGTCTCGGTGGAGGTTGTCCACAAACACCTAGAGCCCGTGAGCAGCCACCTTCTGCCCATCAGCCTGGCGCAGGTCCCCCTCAGGGCTCCCGTTCACTTCACTTGTCAGGTGGGGGCAAGTCTGTTTCATGAATTCATTGTTTCTACGCAGCCAGCGGTGGGGGAGGTACTTACCTCAGCCCATCTATGGCTCTCTTACTTTTAGGACCTCCCAGTTAAATTTGTGGCTTGTTTACACCTTGCCCAGAACCAAGACCACACCTCAGTTAGCAGAGCTGTGGGTTTCCCCATCCATTCCTAAAAGAGTTTGCTTCATCAAGCTCAAATCTGCCAGTTTTCACTCAACCCCCACCCCAAATATAGACTGACTGCTCTACTGTTTTCTACAGCCAACTCCAGGCAGTGAGAACAGAAGGTCCTCCCGCTGAGCTGAGGAGATGCGGAGGACGCCGGGAGCTCCCCCATCACAAAAAGGCTGCAGACTCTCGCTATCCTAACCGCAAGCTCTCGCTATTTTTTTTTCTTTTTGGTACTGGGGATTGAACCCAGGGGCATCCTACCTCTGAGCAACACCCCCAGCCCTTTTTACTTTTTATTTTGAAACAGGGTCTTGCTAAGTTGCTAAGGGTCTCACTAAGATGTCGAGGCTGGCTTGGAACCTGTGATCTTCCTGTTTCGGCTTCCCGTGTCCTGGGATTACAGGACAGCACCACCACATCTGGCTTTTCACTAATTTTTGAGCATAAAAATGCATTAGTCTGTTATTTGCCTTTGGTTAATTTCCAGTGTCTGAGATGGTTGTTTATGATGACTTGATTTTTATACATTTTTATTTAGCAAAAGGAAATTGTTGCCTTCTTGTCGCCATTACTAGAATATCTAGTCCACCCTCTCTCATCGCCTCCTAATCCCTAACTAGGATTGGATCCCAGAAGACCCCTAATTCATAGTGTTAGGAATCTGAGAAATGTGTGTGCGGATTGATTCTAACTGTTGGACAGAAGAAACGCAGTGTTGAGAGAGGCCACACTTATTGATGTGTGCACTTAACCAGAGATTCCAGACTCAACGTATCTACTCAAGGAGACTGGAGCGGCTCCCACGGTTCACTCGGTTGGTTATGTAAAGTATGGACTCACCAGTCGAAAATGGAGTAGTGACTGCTCCCTACAGATTGTGACTGGATATACAAAATAGTGCCACTGAATGGTCCCTAGTTTCAACAGGGAGAATGAGATTCCAATGCATCAAAAACCAAGTGGCATCGTGTACCTGTCAGATGTACAGGGCACGTGCGGCTAACGAGGCGAGTAGCAGCAGTCACCGGAAATGTCTGCTTGCGGAGCTTTTTGGCGCTATTTAATTGATCATGCTATTCCCAAGACTGAAATAGAATGGAAAATGCATCTTTATAATAGTAATAAAATGTTTTCAAAATCTCTAGGACTGGATGGACATGGTGGCTCATACCTGTAACCCCAGTACTTGGGAGGCTGAGACAGGAGGATCGGAGGTTCAAGGCCAACCTCAGCAACTTAGCAAGACCCTGTTTCAAAATAAAAAATAAAAGGACTGGGGGTATAGCTCAGAGGTAGAATGCCTCTGGGCTCAATCCCCAGCGCGTGTGCATGCACACCCACACACACACACACACACACACACACACACACACACACACACACTAATCTCTAGGATGGCAAACATAATCCTAACTGGGTTTCCCATATTGGAGAAGCATGGCTCCTCAACCAATTCTCAGGTTGCAGCAAGTTCATATTCCCAGAACTTGAGTGGCCATACCCCCTTGCAGATGCCTCCCATGACACTGAACACACACACACACACACACACACACACACGTTTTCTTTGCACCCTCCCCTAAAGGAGCCTGCATCCACTCCTCAGGGTGACTGACTATAAAGGAGATGCACACACTTTAGGGAAAGGATTGAACAGTGCTTCTAAACTGACACTTATCCCCCAAATGCCAAGCACTGCTCAGCATGGAGACTCACGAAGGTAAGTGAAACACAGAATTTGGGTCTCACTTTATCTTACAGTAGGCCCAGGGTTCCCAAACACACCCTGGTTTGTTTCCCCGTTTCCAGAGAGACATGTGGCAATACATCACACATCTGCTCCTGCAGCCCGATTCCCGAGCAACCATGAGATGTCAGTTCTGAGTGAGGGCAAGAGGAGGCTCTGAAGTCAGTACCGCACGCGGTGTAAACAGCTCTGCCACTAACGGCTTATGATCCAGTAGATTCAGTGAACTCGAAGAGTTTATTTATAGTGACTGATATTATTTTTTATTTCTTTTTGTACTGGGGATGGAACCCAGGGGCATTCTACCACTGAGATACACCTTCAGCCCCTTTAAATTTTTTATTTTTATTATTTTGAAACAGGGTCTCACTAAGTTGCTAAGGCTGGTCTCAAACCTGTGATCCTGCTGTCTCAGCCTCCCAAGTACTGGGATTACAGGCGTGTGCCACCACACCCAGCCTACAGTGACACACACACACACACACACACACACACACACACACATACACATACACACACAGAGGCACTGGAGATTGAACCCAGGGGCATTCTCCCTCCTAGCTACACCCCTAGCCCTTTTTTTTTTGTTTTGTTTTGAAGCAGGCTTTCACTAGGTTTCTGCTAGTCTCACTAATGTGCTGAGGCTGGTCTCAAACCTGTGATCCTCCTGTCTCGGCCTCCCAAGTACTGGAATTACAGGCGAGCGCCGCTGCACCCAGTCTATAGCAATTGATATTTATATGTGTTTATATATATATAAACATATAAATGTGTTTATATATATATGTGTGTTTATATTTATATGTGGCAATGCCAAGGGTCTGCTCTCTTGGGGACATGGCCACCCCTTTATTCCAGGGCTCTAGTCTGGGAAGTGGGAAAGAGGCTTTGATAAGTCTCCATTATGGCAGATCAAGTTGCAAGAGAAAGATCACAGTGTAGAATCTTTAGAGTTCTGCAAAAAGCAGAAATTCTTTCTCTAGAAAGACATTTTCTGAGCCCCGACTCCTGAGTCACTGCTGGGCCTGGCGAAGGCAGGCCTCCTGCACATGAGTGCCAAGATGCCCATCACAAATGGACTTAGGGGTGCCAGCAGCAAGCCCAGAACTGTCGGTGCCTACTGCTCAGCTCCAGGTCCTGTGAGGTTTCCACAGGGGGAGCTGCTGTCGCCCCCTAATTGACTTTTCTGCTTCCAAACTTGCTCTTCTCCAATTCATTTGCCACATTGCAATTAGACCTTTGGAAACACACAGCCGATTGAGCCGTTCACCTCCTTAAGAGCTTTCTTGGCTCCACATCAACCTAGCAATGAGCTTGAAGCTGCGTGGAGCCCTGCGCGCCCCGGTCCCCTGTCACCTTCTAACGTGACCTCGCCCTCAAACTCTCCGCGCACAATTTGGCCTTCATTTTCTTCTCGGAATGAGTGGCTGCTATTAATCCATCTAGCTTTTCTCTCTTGCTTTATTCTTTACCTTAAATTTTCTGCCCTAACTGTACCTAGTTGACCCACATTTATCCTAAACATTCCACCTCCTGCATCATTCCTCAGAAAAGTATTTAAAGACGAGCATAATCTTCTCTCTCTGTTTTATGCTCTAATATCACTCTGTGTTTTTTTCCTTATAGTGTTTATTTTTGTTTGTAATAATGTATTTGGGAGAGTATTTGTTTGAAATATACCTGGTTGGGCAGGCTGTGCACTGCACAAGGATACCTAATCAAGGAGAGTGTGAGAAAATCCAGCCCACCGTCCACTTGACAGACCACGGATGTTGGTACGGAGCTCCGTCTGGTTATAGGAAGGGAAAGCCTTTTACCAACTACATGACTGCTTTGCCTGCTCACAACTGGTGCATACCTGGGCTGAGTCTACCCACAAGAGGCTCCTCTTTCAAATATGCACAATGATAATAGTGGATTAGCTACAGTTCCCTGTGCTTCTCCCCTTGAGAATGCCATGACAGAGGACAGCCATGACTCTGGCTGATGTTCTTGTCCTCACATCCCCAATTCTCAGCATCCCGCCTGGCCCATAAGTACACGTTCATTCATATGTCTTGATTCAGTATATGAAGGAAGGCTTCTCAGACATAGAATAATAAGTATGCTTCTGCTGAGTTTGGTAACAAAACGCATTTCAGTCGCTAAGACGCAAGCTGTTCCTGCAAGCTACACCAAAAGCCAGGAGTTTTGTTCTACTAATTGCTCAGATTTCCAATTGAGGCCTGTGGGATAGAGCCTCAAGCCTTTCTCTGGGAATGACTCTCTAGGGGAAGTCCTCCTGGAAAGGACGGCTCTGCTCCTCCTGCAGGAGTTAAGAGACAGAGCTCCTGGATTTACGGTTTGCAGGGGTTTCAATTCTGCAGGAGGACTCTCCCAAGCCAGAGGCGTCAACTCTCTAGCCTTGAATTAGTCACCACAGTATAAGCTTCCTTCTGACACTCAGAAAATGCCAAACTTCTAGACTGGGTTCCCAGTTTTTCCAACACAGGCCTCTTAGAGACAGCCTCCCCCCCCCTTTCTTTCTTTCCCTCTTTTTTTTTTGCCGTACTGGGGATTGAACCCAGGGGCATTCTACTTCTGAGCTCCACTCCTAGCCCTATTTTTGATTCTTTATTTGGAAATAGGGTCTTGCTAAGTTGCGGAGGGCCTCACTAAGTAGCTGAGGCTGGCCGCAAACCGGGATCCTCCTGTCTCAGCCTCCCAAGTACTGGGATTACAAGCATGCGCCACCATGCCCGGCTTTGAATTGTTCTTAAATATTTAATAAATATTGTAGTTTGTGTCTTTGCACAACGGGTATGGAGACCTAGTCCTTACAAAGTGAAATGCAGTATTCTCACAGGTTTTATTCTACTGAAAGTCATAGAGAAGTTGGTAAATAAGACAACCTTTATAACCTCGGGGTGGCTATTGTGTCCTGATGTCCCTGGTGTCTGTTGAGTCAGTAAGGCTGAGAGTTAGGCATTGTTCACATGGCTCTTGACCCCTTCCCTTCAACCTGCATACCTTGCATGAATATTCATTCAATAGGATTTTTGATTTAGTGGAGATATCTGGGATTTGTAGTCAGACATACCTGTGTCTCAGAGCTGGGGGTGTAGCTCAGAGGTAGAATCCCCCTGGGTTCAATCCCTAATACCAAACACAAAACAAAAAAACATAATGATATTTGAAAAACAGGTCCTCTTCTTCTGTTTTTCCTCTTTAAGAGTATTTTGGCTCTTCTTGGAACTTTGAACTTCCGTATGCATTTTAATATTAGCAGTCAATCCAACAAACAAATAATCAAAAGCAACCCACTTAGGATTCACACTGAATTGCATTGAATCTGTAGATAAATTTTGGGTGAATTAAAACCTTCATGTTTGTTACCTTCCAGATCATAAATATAACCATTTATTTTCATCTTCTTTGGTGTTCTTCATTAAGTTTTGTAATTTTCTTCAAAAGATCTGTATTCATGGGTACTTTATATTTGGAAGCTCTTATAAATGACAGCGCCTTTAAGTTTAATTTGCCATCAGTTGGTTGAAGTTTAGAAATGCAATGGGTTTTTATATGTTTTGTACCAGAAAGCTTGCTAAACTCTCTTAATAATTCTGATGGTTTATCAGTAGTTTCTTTTGAATTTTCTATGAATGCAGTCTGTAAAGCATGTTAGTGTTATTTCTTCCTTCTTCAAACTCGTATCTTTAATTTCTTTCTCTCGCCTTACGTGGCTGGCTAGAATATTCAATACATGGTTGAAGAGAAGTGGATAAAGCAGTCACCCTTATCTTGTTCTTAATCTTAAAAGAATCCCTCAATCTCTCACCACGAAGTATGATGTTGGCTGTGCAACTGCTGTGCACATTATCAGCTTAAAGAAAATCTTTTATTCTGTTTTCTAAGCATACTTCTTAAAGTAGACATTGAATTTGAAAAATGCTTTTTTGGCAGCTGTTGAAATAGTCATATGACTTTTTCCTTTAAATAGACTATTTGAGGAGATATGTAATTGGACTGTTTTAATTTCAAAAAATCTTTTTCATTCTGAAATAAAACCTGTCATGTGCCCTTTTATACATTGCTGGATTTGGTATGGTGATATCTTATTCAAGAATCTAACATCTGTATTTGTGAATGAAATTGGCCTGCGTTTGATGTCAACATAATTCTAGCTTCATAAAATGAAGTGGGGAACATTCCCTCTTTTTCTATTACTTCAAACAGTTTGTGTAATATTGGGATTAGTTTATCCTTGAATGTTTTATAACACTTTTGGTAAAATTGTCTTGGCCTGAAGGTTTGTTTGTAGTTTTCAACAGCTGTCCTTATTTCTTAATAGTTACAGGGCTTTTCAGGTTTTCTAATCCTTAATATTGGTAAGTAAATTTTTTCTATAAATGTGTCTATTTAACTACTAAAATTATATTGGGTTTCAGTTGTTTATAATCTTACTTTTCATCTTTTTGTGTCTGAAACTTCTACAATTATTGTCTTTATTAGTTCGTAATAAAGTTTATTTATGCCTTCCCTTGTTTTTTCTTTTGTCCTTGTCCAATTTCGCAGCAGTTTACCTAAAGTTTATAAACTTCAACCTTTGAAGATTTTCTCTAATTCGTCTTTCTTTCATACTATTCACATCTATTTTATCATTATTATTTTTTGCTCTAGTTTTTTGGGCCTTGTTTTTGCAACTTCTTAGGATGGGTGCTCAACTCATTAGTATTCAGCCTCTTCTTTCCTAACAAGTAAGCAGTTTAAGCTACAAATTTACTTCTAATAATGTTCTATATGCATTGAACATGTGTTTTGTTTTGTTTTGGGTTTTTTTTTAATAGTTGTTTTGTTTTGGTTTGATTGTGTGTGTGTGTGTGTGTGTGTGTGTGTGTATGTGTCACTGGGTACTGAACCCAGGGGCATTCCACCTCTGAGCTACACCCCCAGTCCTATTTTATTTTTATTTTGAAACAGGTCCTCACTAAGTTTCTGAGAGCCTCCCTAAGTTGCTGAAGCTGGCTTCAAACCTGTGATCCTCTTGTCTCAGCCTCCTGGGATTAAAGGTGTGCACCACCATGCCCTGCTGAACATGTTTTGATATGTGATTCTTTTATCATTTACTTCTAAATATTTTCCAGTTATCATTATGAGTTCCTCTTTTAACCATGGGTTAGATCAGCACATATTTAAAACTTTTCAAGTTATCACATTTTATGAAATTTTCTAACTTAATCATATTTCTTTTAAGAAAATCTAGTTTTAAAAAAATTTTGAGACCGACCGATTTCATGGGCCATAGATGATCCTTTTTTTTTTTTTTCAGTACCGGGTATTGAACCCAGGGGCATTCTACCTCTGCGCTACACCTGTTTTTTATACTTTATTTTGAAACCAGGTCTCACGAAGTTGCAGAGGGCCTCACTAAGGAGAGAGAGAGAGAGAGAGAGATTGAGAGAGAGAGAGAGAGAGAGAGAGCTGAGGCTGGCCGTGAACCTGGATTCTCTGGTCTCCGCCTCCCAAAGTACTGGGATTACAAGCGTGCGCCACCACGCCCGGCTTTGTGATCTTTTTTTTTTTTTAAAAAAAAAACCAGGTGTACTTGAAAAGAAAGTTCTACATCAAACTTTTAAATAATGTTGCCCCAATGTTGTGCTTCTTTGCTTCCAGTCCAAGGGTCTCGTCTGCCATGTCCCTAAAGACAGAAGCGGATCCACTGAGTTTTGAACGGGGTCCCGGCGGTATTGCGTCTTTGCTCTGTGCATGTTCTCGCGGTCAGGGTGGTCTCTGACACTGAGAGATGCTGTTGGCCTGCCCTTTATCCCTCAGACCTGAGACCCTTGATGGAGATAGCCAACTGCACGGAGGTGAAAGAGCTCGCTTTCCAAGAACATCAACTCACGCTCTTTGAGGTCTTCCTTGTCCTGTTCGTCCTAATCCTGGCTGGCAATGCCATCATCAGTACGGGGACTATCACCCGTACTGACCACCACCCACGCACCCCCCACGTACGTATTCCTTAAGTGTCCTCCCCACTTCAGAGACTTTCTACCCCTGGTCATTATCCACGCATGCTGTCCAGCCTTGTGGGCCTGGGTCGCGCCATCTCATTGGGGTGCTGTGGGTCGTTTTATGGTTTTTCTTATTCCTGGGCTTCATCTTTACCAGCTGTCTCCTGCTAGTGGTCAAGGGGCACGATCACTACGTAGCCACTCCGCCATTCCTTCGTCATGACCTGGAGAGTCCGCGCCAGGCTGGCGTCTCCAGTCTGTCCACGAGGGTTTCTCCTCTCTGGCTCAAGCCGTGGCCGTTTTCAGACTGCCCTTTTGCAACACGCTACTAGAGCATTTCCTCTGTGATGCTCCTGCTGTTTTGGACCTGGTGTGTGCTAACCAATGATACACTGGCCTTAATTATCAGTCTCCTGGCCATCACAGCCCCTGCCACCTTCCTCTTCCTCTCCTATGCCTTCATCATCTCCACCAACCTCACGATCAATCGCCTCTGCTGAGTGCAAGAAGAAGACATGTGCCACCTGAGCCTCCCCCCTGATGGTCTTCATCCTCCATGGGTGCGTCTCCATTGCCTACCTCAAGCCGGAGTTGGAGGACACCAGGGGCGAGGACCAGCTGATCGACTGACCTACACCTTCGTAACACCCTTACTAAACCCTCTTGTGTCTAGTCTGCAAAACAAAGGAGTCCAGGAGGCCCTGTGGAGAGTGCCGGATAGGAAATCCCTTCCCTACGATGATAATCTTATCCAAATAATGGTGTGTGTTTTTTCTAGGTAGAAGCTCATAGGTAAAGTTTAGAGTCACATTTCATGTGATCTGTGAAATTTCCCGTACATCCCAGCCAGAGACAGAGGCATGCAGGGAGTGAGCCTCTAATAATTAAGCTTCACTTCCTCAGTCTTTTTGTTAACATAATAAAAACAGAGGTCACGCGACAGACCAATGCTCAGACAGCCATTGGCCCCACTCCAGAATATAATTACAAGGTCAAGGTGTGATCCGGTGTTCATCTCAAGCTCCAGTGTAAAGGGATCAGTCCCATTTCATGAAGTACGAAGTGTGTTGAAAACATTGCCCAATGGAACCTTCTTCGAACATCCATCAGACGTTCCAAGGAGCCTCGCTGGGAAGGATGGGTGCGAAACCCAATTGCCTTGTGTGTTAAAAAGATAAGTGAAGCCAAAGCTCAGAAATGGTCTGGAACAAGCTAGAACCTTCCCAGAGAGGGTATTTCCACGCAACCCAAGGCATGCTTCCCATCAGCCACGAGGAACTGCATGTGACGAAAAGAACCAAGGGATTGAGGGGTGGGGGTGACAGGAAAGTGGAGTGGGAAATGTTCCTAATCAGCTTACAACAGCTGGGGACTCTGGTCACCGGAGCAGAGCCCTAGTGACTTGGTCTGACTCCTTGCCTCTCGTGGCTGAGATAAACAAGACCAAGGAGAAAGTCCTGTGGCTGTACACATACCTCCCTCATGGAGGAGATGAGGAAAGCCTCCGGGGGCAGACTGCTGGAAAAGGCTATGAAACTGGCTAAGAAGAGGAAATGAGAAACGGATCCAGATTGCAGTTTCCAGTAACGGGGAGCAGGAGACGGGGAAGGCAGAAGGACAGGGAGAGGATCAAGGGGAGCCCTTCAGTCTGGGTCCCCTCCTTCCCTTTCCAAGTCAGGTCACTAAGGCAAGGCAAGAATTAAACGGGAATGTAGAAGAGTCAACACAACACCTTTCTAAAAACTTAGATCATTTTGTGATTCTGGAACAACTGAACAAGGTAAACAGTGAGGGATTTTGACATGAAAAATCCATAAAATTCAATCAACCGAGTTAGAGATGGAATAAAACGAGACTAGTTACTGTTTCTCACCTCAAGGGTGGGAGAGAATGAGGGTAAATTATCGGCCCACACTGTGAGACCACCTAGGTGAGGAGTAAAACTATGATGATTAACAGTTGTAATTATTAAGCAAATCAGTTATGATATGGAGAAATGTATAAAAAAGATACTCAAGCTGTGCATGGTGGTGCACGCCTATAATCCTAGAACTTGGATGCCCGAGACAGGAGGATCACAGGTTTGAGGTCAGCTTCAGAAACTTAGCGAGACCCTGTTTTCAAATAAAAATAAGAAGGAGGGCTGGGGATGTAGCTCAGAGGTAAGATGTCCCTGGGCTCAATCCCCAGTACAAAATAAATAAAATAAAAAGAAGTATATTGCTTAATTTTCACATTTTGGAAGGTTTTCTGGTCTTTCCATATTGATTTATAGTTTGTATCCTGGATTTTTTGTCTATTATGTTAAAATACTCTGGATTCTATTTAAATCTTTCATCTTAGCAGCATTTCTCCCAGTTTTCCTGGCCTACTTCTGTGAGCGGTAGTTCCAGTGACAGTTTAATTTTTGCAACATTTTCAGGGTTATTTTGGTCCGCTTGGTTTTTCTGCTGCTCTTGGGACTCCTACCGCTCCCCACGGGTGCTCCCTGAGGAATTAAATGGGTTCCCCAAGCCAAGCAAGCCGGGCTGTGATGGACAAGGGGCCTCTCAGCCTGGACACAGAGATGCCTCCCTGGCCCGGTGCTCGCTGGGGTCTAGCGCCCTCTGCAGTTAGAGGATGGAGAGACTTTCCTGGGTCCATGATTGTGTCCAGTCTGGCGGCCCCATGCCTCTGGGCAGGGGAAAGAAGCAGCAGTCCCACGGGGTCAAGGAGTCCTCCAGTGCAGGGTTCTTTGGTGGAGTCTCTCTTGCCATCCCCCCTCCCGTTGGCCAGATATATTGGTGAGGAAACTGAGTCCCAGCAAAGGGACTTTCTAGAGCAGATTGTGTAGATGCTACCCAGTTGCCAGGTATCTGCAGGTGGCAGAGGAATCACAGGCCCTGGGGAAGCTCCAGCGCCCCCCCTGCTGGTGTTACTAGCTCATGAGGTGCTGTGGAGGGATCCTGAGTGACCTGGGTGGGAGTGAGCCTGCCCAAGCCGCCTCCTGCTGCTACGTTGGGGGTCAGGAAACACTGGGTCTGGCTGGTCTTCTGTTGATCAGAAACTCTCAACTTGGCAAGTTTTTTTTCCAGCTTAGGATCTCTCTGTTTGCTCTTCCTTCAGCTTAAAGTGATTTTAAGAAGCGTGGCTAACTTTGTTCCTTACAACAACTAAACTTCAGAGGAATCAACGTTGAAGCGTAAGAAGCAGAGAGGGCATCACGGGCACATTTGCAAAACGATCTTGGTGTTAGGAAGGCCCTGGAAGCTCTAATCAAAATGCAAAAGCCATGAAGTCTGATATCAGGAGATAAAGACAGAAATATAATACTGACAAAGTTTCAAATCCACCAAACTAGTAAAGATGACTTAAGGTCCAAACAATATTTGTAACATCTATAATAAAAGGCATAGATCCTCATCACAGAAGTCATATTATAAGAAAAAGTCATATTATAAGAAACACGAGCAAGATATGTAAGTGGGCATTCACAGCAAATGAATTGCAAAGGCTAAGAAGCACATGCAAAGATAATCGGCCCCATTCATAATTATAGGACTAAAAACGCAACGAAAAAACAAGACAACACTTTTACCTATCAGTTGCTTGAATTTTTAAAGAGGTAGTGATGCCTGTGATTGATGGGCATGTGTGGAGCAACATTCTCCAACAGTGCTATGAGTGTTTAAACGGATGCTTTCTATTTTGGTTTCAGTTTGGCCAGAGCTGTTAAGTTTTTGGATGAATGAATTCCCAACCAAGGGATTTTACTTTCAGGAATATATCCTATAGATGCCTGCTCCTCGAAGAGCAGGATTGCGTATGGATGGTGATTCTCTTTATTGTCCTCCAAATAAATGCCAACAGACTGAAAACATCCATTGAAAGTTAGGGCAGGTCAAACGAATTAAGTTCTATTCGTACCCTATACCATGCAGTTGTTCAAATTAAAATTTACATACTGGTTTGTAAAGACATCCCAAAATATTGTTATCCCTGGTACGGGTGTGGGGTGTGAGAAATGAGAAATGCATAAAGTGTAACTCCTGAGTTATGATATTTTATTGGTGTTCTTCTTGACTTACACATCTTAAACACAGTAAACACTGATAATAGCTTTGACAACTGCATGACTTTGTAACTACGAGTGTTATATTAAAACGATGAAGAAATAATATTTTTAATTATTAAAGATGATGACAGATGCCAAGCCTACATGTGGACACATGAACCGACAGGCAAACCACAACTGGTAGTTTCTTATTTACCTAGCCAAAGCATTGTTAATTTTGAAAATTGTTTAGAAACTTTGGTTTGCCTTTTACAATTATGTGGTCCACTAAATGCATATCTACTTCATTTTTCAACTCTAATTAATATTGCTTCAAATTTCCAATGTTAGTTTTGCAGGTGTTCTATAATCTTCCTTTTGGGAGATCTCACATTTCCCCTTCATTTTTCTAAGAATCAATTTTCTAAGAATTCATCTTTCTAAGAATCCTAATCACTCGAAGTCACCAAGTTCAGGGTGATTTTTTACACAGTATTTGCTGATTGGAAGATCCAGATTCCAGCATAATCAATTTTAAATATGGACAACTATAATTGTGCATGTGAACAATTCTGTTGAGTGCTAGGCTGAGGTAAAGGCATTAAGCAGAATTCCTGGGGACAGAGCACTTCTTAGTCCTCAGTTCTTCAGTTGCTCATACAGCCATACCTTGAGAAACCTGATGGCTGAAGTCAGGATGCTTGGCCATCAAACCCCTAACAGACTCCTAACCCCTATGCTCCTTCAGATCCTGGTTATTTGTAAATATATGATTCTGTTATATTTGATTTTTAAATCTTTGAGAGGATTTAAATACATCAAAGGATACCCCTATTGAATGGAAAATAAGGTTCCTAGAACATCCATCTCCAAGATGGCCTCCTCGTACACCCATCTCCAAGATGGCCTCCTCATATACCCATCTCCAAGATGGCCTCCTAATACACCCATCTCCAAGATGGCCTCTTCATATACCCATCTCCAAGATGGCCTCCTAATACACCCATCTCCAAGATGGCCTCCTTGTACACCCATCTCCAAGATGGCCTCCTAATGCATCTGTCTCCAAGATGGCCTCCTCGTACGCCCATCTCCCAAGATAGCCTCCTAATACACCCATCTCCAGGATGGCCTCCTTGTACACCCATCTCCAAGATGGCCTCCTAATACACCCGTCTCCAAGATCGCCTCCTCGTATACCCATCTCCAAGATGGCCTCCTCATAACCCGTCTCCAAGATGGCCTCCTCGTACACCCGTCTCCAAGATGGTCTCCTCGTACACCCATCTCCAAGATGGCCTCCTAATACACTTGTCTCCAAGATGGCCTCCTAATGCACCCATCTCCAAGATGGCCTCCTAATACACCTGTCTCCAAGATGGCCTCCTTGTACAACCATCTCCATCTCCAAGATGGCCTCCTAAGTTTTTGACAGAGAGCTCAGGTTGTTGCAGTTCTACGCTCTCTCTTCCCTGTGTTTTTGTGGATAGAGCTTTCTTAACTGTATCTGCTGCAAGGGCCTCTATGTCTACTTTCCATTTTGGGGGGGATTTTTATGCCTTATTGTCAATTTGTGTTCCTAATAATAACTAGACCCTAGCCATAATAATTTGATTGGGCCTCAATGATGACTTGGCCTCTCTCTAAATCAGAGAAGGAAATCCACACTTTTAATCAACAGAGAGGCACAGCAATGGGGTTCTGTCTACTCACTCTTCGATCCCCCCGCAAAATGGAAGGTTATAACACATGTGAAGAGTCTACTCAGCTGCAAAAAAATCAGAAGAGAAGCCCGGATGCTAACTCTATCGATGGGGATTTAATTAAAATGTCTGAGTCTTCTAAGACACTTCAGTTTGACCTCTCTCTCATTTTCTTATGTCTCTGAAACTTACAGAAATAAGAGCAAATGTTACTAACTTTTTATATTTGCCATAAACCTTCTTCCTTTTATAATTTTCTAAATTTAATAGTTGCTACAAACTCAGCAGAGAAAGAAGAACAGGGAATACAAAAGACGAACAAAAAGAAAGAGTACAAGGGGCATTTTTCAAGTTTTTCACGATATGAAGGCAAGCACTTCATTTTATTTTTCCAAGTGTGAAAAAAATTAACTTGGAGGAGAATTGGCAGAGCTAGTAGGGGGATGGCTATAGAAGGAAAAATAGAATAAAATGCTTTTAGGGGAAATAAAGTGCCTGGGGTTGGGGCCGGAAAACCAGGGTCAGGAGAACCCCAGACCGGGCTCACAAAGCCCGGTGTATTCTACCATCGCTGATGGTACCCGAGGATGGAGACATGGCTCAGTGTGTTTGGACACTAAGTGGTCTCTTGGCCTTCCAGAGAAGTGGCCATTGTCTTTGGAGTTTGGATGTCTTCTGATTGCTACAGGACAAAAGTCACAGCCAGAACTAACTGCTCAGAGACAAAGGAAACAAATGCAAAACAGCTTCTAGCGGAGAAGACTGCACAGTCTCCTGGCATCCAAGACAGGGACTCTTAGCTGGAGCTCACTTGGGCTTTGTAACCATGGTTTTCCAAGGCTTAACTGTGTAAAAATAGAATGTTTATTTAAAAAATAAAACCCGACAAATAAGCCACTGCTGTTTCTCTTTGTGGTGGTAAGTACCTCAGGACTCCCCAGGGCACAAACCTGTGTCGTCTGGTGAATGTGCCCGCACCTGACGAGGTCCCCTGGCACGGCCCGCCACTTCCCTGGGGCGATCTCAAGGTGCACAGTGAATAGCACCAGAAATCCTGGGAGCTGCTCCTCAGAGAGACAGCCTTTCTTAGACATCAAAAGCCCTTCCTCCGGCCAGAGAGCATAGGTAGGATCCAAAGAGCCCCTGTGTCTTTCCTTCCACCTCCATCCCTTTGCAGACAGGAGGACCACGTTCATATGCCTGTTCTTCATGACCTGGCTTTGTGAATACCTGTGACCCATGGGCCACACCTCTGCCCTCTACCTCTCTTTTACGAAAGTGGAGTCACAGATTCGCAGGGAGAGAAGTAAGTGAGATATGGGGAAAGACTGGACTGGTTCACAGAGAAGGCTGCCAATGCGGCACAGAATACATGTGTGATTTTATTGTAAAGGGTCAAATTATATGATGCTGGAAAGTATTCTGGTGTCTGTATTTGTTTTTTCTTTTTTTTCCCCCGTGTTTATTACTTTCAAAGATCTCCTGTTCATCTCAACGAATCATGACTTTCGAGGATTAAAGAGTATGGAAGCTGCCAGGTGTGGTGGTGCCCGCCTATAATCTGAATATTCAGGAGGCTGAGACAGGAGGATCACAGGTTCAAGGCCAGCCTCAGCAACTTAGTGAACACCTCAGCAATTTAGTGAGACCCTGTTTCAAAAATAAAAATAATAGCCGGACATGGTGGTGCACGCTTGTAATCCCAGTACTTTGGGAGGCGGAGACCGGAGGATCTGGGTTCACGGCCAGCCTCAGCTCTCTCTCTCTCTCTCTCTCTCTCCCTGTCTCTCTCTCTTTCTCTCTCCTAGTGAGGCCCTCTGCAACTTCGTGAGACCCGGTTTCAAAATAAAGTATAAAAAATAGGGCTAGGGGCGTAGCGCGGAGGTAGAACGCCCCTGGGTTCAATCCCCAGTACCGCAAAAAAAAAAATAATAATAATAATAAAATAGGGCTGGGATGTAGCTTGGGGATAGGATGGTCTTGGATTCAATTCCTGGTATCAAAAAAGAAAAGAGAAGAATAAAAAAAGAGTGACTCAGCTGCTATAGTAATGAGCAATGTGACTATGTTGTGTTCAGCACTGCTCCCTAAATGTACTCTTGTCTTCGAACAGTTCATCGTTCACAGAGGTGGTTTGTACACTTCATACAGTGTGTTTACAGTAACTCACCACACTACACGTATCAGGACCAAACAACTTTCCCTATCTAGAAATGGTCTCTGACCTCTAACATAAAATTTATTTCTTTGCAACTCATCTTATTTCCTCTGAGACACTCTGCAGAGCTGCAGCATGGCCGATTCCTTACAAATGCCTTTTTTGGAGATTTTGTTTATGAAAAGTAGCATATTTCTGAAAACTAGATAAATTAAATATAATCTTAAAAGCACAAAAGAAGCTTATTTTTAAAATTTACCAATGTTAAATCATTTTGTAATGCTTTCCTTCTTGCAAAAGGCACTTTTGAAGCAACCCCATCATTCTATTTACTGACTTTTATTTTTTTAACTACTAACCTATTATATAATTATATGTTGGTTAGTAATAGGATAAAGGCTACTAGCAAAGTTGCACTACTAGTATATTTCCCAATTACATGTTAATGATGTTATGCTTTCTTTCAGCATTATAATGTTATAACACCAATGTTGAACCATAGCCCAGCTCTTTAGTTGTTTGTTGCTATCACCGGTGTAGACGTCAGGGAAAGGAGACAGAGGTTAGAAGCATTCATGCCTCCTGCTCTCTGAAGGAAATCTCACTGTGCTGCTCCAGCATTCTGCTTCCCAATGGGCAGTTTGCACAATGGAACAATGGCTTGTAATCACTTGACCAGTAGATATTTGTGTCCTACTTTGCAGGGGCCACCCTGTGGTCATAAAGATTGGGAGTGAATGGTCCCTGCAGAGCTGGGTCAGGGACAGGTCCACGGTACAGCTCTGTGTAGCAGGAGGAGCCGTCACAAGGGACCAGAAGACATAGGCTTGGGTCCTCATCTAGTCCTCTGATGCCTGTGTATCCATGGGCGAGTCCCTGAACAGACCTGAACAGACCTCTTTCCTTACTCTACCTGTGCCATTGAACATTTTTTTTTTTTTGGATCAGTGGTTGAATCCAGGGGTGTTCTATCTCTGAGCTAGACCCCCCAGCCCTTTTTATGTTTTTTTTTAAAATAGGGTCTCATTAAGTTGTTGATGGTCTCACTAAGTTGCTGAGGCTGACCTTGAACCTGTGATCCTTCTGCCTCAGCCACCCAAGTACTGGGATGACAGGCATGCACCACCCTGTCTGGTTTTCCACTGGATAGTAATAAAATTAAATAATGTATGTGAATATACTTTTGTAATTACAAATGTGCTATTAGTTGCTTATAAAGCAAAAAGGTCAATGAACGGTCCCATGCTACCTATATTTGCGTGGACATGTGAGTCTCAGGGAGAGAAGGGATAAGCAGACAGAGATTTGGTAGGGGACATGGCTATGGCTTTGAAAAATGAGTGGATTCTAGGCAAGGGGAATGTAGGATAGAGTCGAGAGGACCAGTCACATCATACTCAAAGGACCGGAACAAAAAATCAGTGTGTACATCGTAGTAGCCAAGAGCTTTAACCAAACCCTAGAAGCTCTGGAATGTGTAGGAACCTCCAGGGCCTGGAATTCTGCATGAAACCTCTGAACCGAAACGTGTTCAATTTAACTATTTTAATTAATTAATTTATTGGTACTGGGGATTGAACCCAGGAGCATTCTACCTCCGAGCTACACTCCCAACCCCATTTTTTAAAATTTTTGATTTTGAAAAAGGATCTAAGCCAACTTGTTTAGAGTCTCACTACTTGTTGAGGCTGGTCTCGAACCTGTGATCCTCCTGTCTAAGCCTCCCAAGTACTGGGACTGCAGGCGTGCACCACAACGGCTGGCTCAATGTAAACATCCTAATGGAAGTAGGCTTGACATTGTAAAATTCTCCTTCCAACAATTTTATGGTGTTATCGTCACTATATCACACAATGAGGAAACAGGTCTTGGAGATGTTCAGTCTTTGCCCAAATAAGATATCACATGATAGAAGAAGGAAATGAGTTTATAGCAGCGACTCTGAAAGCCAAGTATTTTCTTCTTACTGAGAATAGAACATTTCTCTACTCTCTGCCCCCCCCAAATAAGCATGAATGTGAATATAAATAAGCAGAGATCAGTGGTAAATTAAGCATAAGGGTTTTCCCAGCCTACTATTCATGAGAAATAGCCTACCTAGCATCCTTATATTCTTTCCTCGTTCTTAGATACCATCGATGACTTCATGAAGAATGGGAATCACACTCTGGTGAGCGAGTTTGTTTTCCAAGGATTCTCCAGCTTCCAGGAGCACCAGCTCACACTCTTTGTTGTGTTTCTTGCCTTGTACGTCCTAACCCTGGCCAGCAATGTCATCATCGTGACCATCATCAGCCTCGACCGCCACCTGCACACCCCCATGTACTTCTTCCTCAGCATGCTCTCGGTGTCGGAGACCCTGTACACCCTGGTCACTGTGCCACGGATGCTGTCCAGCCTCACGGGCCTCCGTCAGCCCATCTCCTTGGCTGGCTGTGCGACCCAGATGTTCTTTTTCATCACGCTGGCCATCAACAACTGCTTCCTGCTCACGGCCATGGGGTACGACCGCTACGTGGCCATCTGCAACCCCTTGAGGTACACGGTCATCATGAGCAAGAGGGTGTGCGCCCAGCTGGTGTGTGGGGCCTGCAGCATCGGCCTGGCTGTTGCCATTACGCATGTGTCGGCTGTGTTCAGGTTACCCTTCTGTGCCAACACGGTGGCCCACTTCTTCTGTGACATCCGGCCCGTGATGAAGCTCTCCTGCATTGACATCACTGTCAACGAGATCCTGACTTTGATCACCAGCGTGCTGGTGATCTTGATCCCCATGGTCCTGGTCTTCATCTCCTACGTCCTCATCATCTCCACCATCCTCAGGATCGCCTCTGCCGAGGGCAGGAGGAAGGCCTTCGCCACCTGCGCGTCCCACCTGACCGTGGTCATCGTCCACTACGGCTGCGCCTCCATCGCCTACTTCAAGCCCAAGTCGGAGAACACCAGGGATGAGGACCAGCTGATCTCAGTGACCTACACCGTCATCACCCCCCTCCTGAACCCAGTGGTCTATACCCTGAGGAACAAGGAGGTCAAAGATGCTCTGTGCAGGGCTATTGGCCGAAAACTCTCCTGACGGTGTGCTCACTTCACAGAGGTTCTCACAAGACTCTCTTAATAGGAGAAGATAGAACAGCCCCACAGTCTCTAGAGTGAAGACTCTGGAGCCATTAATAGCGGCTGGGTGAGAGGAGGAGAGAATAGGGTTGGGATTCTAGAGCCCTTCAGCAGTGGTGGGTGAGAGAACAAAAGGGCTACAAATTCAACCACTTGAGAAAGGAAGGCGGTTCTCACGAGGGAATAGGAATGTGGGGTGGTGGACAGGCTGTCTGGCCAGCCTGGGACAGAACTCACGAAGGAGGCTGTGCTAAGTCAGGGCTAAAGTTTTTAATACATTCCATACCACTCTTTATTTGGACCTCAGGTTTCCCCATTTAGAGCTAATGGAGGTTTAGCACCTAACTGAAGTCGTCTTTTTTTTATGGACAATTTCAGCTCTTTTGCCTCTTAGGCACCCCAAATCAAAAGGAGAGGAGAGATGCACGTCTATAAAATTCAGGAGCCCTTTAAGCCTGGATCTTTGTCATATAAGTACGAAGGATGTACGAAGGTTGTTGGGAGTATTATATGTAGTGTTTGAACCCAGGGAAATAAACTGATCTGGCAGAATGGGCGGAAGCTTCTCGCAAGCAGGAGTTCTCTTAGAGAGGGTATCTAGAGTGGGGTCAGTGGCAGAAGACATTGGATAGGTATGGAGAGTGCAGCCATGTGGTAACTGAGTGACTCTAAAAGAAAAAGGTGCCCCGAACAGTCAGCCCTATCGTTTAGAGTCTTCTAGGATCTGAACTAACACTCCATCTCCACTTCCGGCAACCCTCTTCCCTACCCACCCTTTATGAACCCTTTAATGAGATGCTCACGAAGAAGAAATCACTCCCTCAGACCCAACTTCCAAACCTAACCATTCAGAGATGACTACACTGAACATTTCCCAAGATATCTTTATGGAGGATTGTGTGAGATGGACAATCAACGAGACCCGAGCCAGGCAGCCATGGCCAAGGGAGATCTCCCCTCTGCTTAACATTGCACTCGCACCAAGAGGTGTGCTCCCCCAGGCTACATCCTCCTTTAAGTTACCTTCAAAAGCTAGGCTATCCTCAGGGTAGTTTTGATTTGCATCTCTCTGATTGCTAATGATGTTGAACATTTTTCATCTATTTATTGGCCATTTCTATTTTTTCTTTTGTGAAGTGTCTAACTAAATAGACATTTAGTCCCATTTTTTTTGGTTGTGTTATTTTTGTTTGTTGGGCGGTGAGTTTCTTGAGTTCTTTGTATATTCTAGATATGAGTCCTCTATTGCAGGGGAACTGGGGGAGGGCTCACCGAGTTCTGTGTGCATGCATACCTCTATCACCCTGAACTTCATCACTATGTATGATTACGATGCACCAATAAAAAAAACAAGAAAGAAAAGAAAATGTAACACGAAGACACTATTTGTAGAATCGTGCCATTTTGATAGTAAAAAAATAGCATTTATATAAATAGGAGAAATAAGAAAATATCCATTAAATATTTAAATGTTTGGCTATATCCAAACATTTAAAAGTTTCCAATAACTGATTAAAATTCCATCTTACATCTATTCAACTACTGTTTTTGGAAATTAATGGTAAATCCAGGGGAAGCCTGCATTGATGTGACCCTGTATTTGCCAATGGTCACTTTTACTTTTACACAGCAAAAAAAATATATTTTATTTTTCTTTTAGACAGTAGCTTTGAAAATGCTGCCCTGTCCTTAAAACCTTCTCGGAAACAGATAATCCATATCTGTAAAATTAGCTGCTTTAAAAATGTTAGGTGGAAGTCAGGCGCGATGGCCCACGCCTGTTCCCAGTACTTGGGAGGCTAAGATAGGAGGATCACAGGTTTGAGGCCAGCCTCAGCAATGTAGCAAGACTCTCAGCAACTTAGCGAGACCCTGTTTCAAAACAAAAAATAAAAAATAAAAAAGGGGTGGCGCACGCTTGTAATCCCAGTACTTTGGGAGGCAGAGACTGGAGGATCCGGGTTCGCGGCCAGCCTTAGCTCGCTCTCTCTCTCTCTCTCTTTCTCTCTCTCTCTCTCTCCCTGTCTCTCTCTCTCTCTCTCTCTACCTAGTGAGGCCCTCCACAACTTCGTGAGACCCGGTTTCAAAATAAAGTATAAAAAAATAGGGCCGGGGGTGTAGCGCGGAGGTAGAACGCCCCTGCGTTCAATCCCCGGTACCGCAAAAAATAAATAAATAAATAAATAAATAAAATAAAATAAAAAAGGGGCTGGGGATGTGGCTCAGAGGTAGAACACCTCTGTGTTCAATTCCCAGTACCAAAAAAAAAAAGTTAGACAGCAGTTTTTAAGAGATCAGCAGAATTGAGTAGAGATAACATAAACATTGGAATAAAGACTCCGCTTTGAGTTTGGACTCTCCTTATTCACCATATATATCTGAATGAATTTTTAAACTTCTCTGCACCTCAGTTTTCTCATCTGTAAAATTTACAGCCAAAGTTTTTTGTCAAACATAAGACAATAAGTGTAAAAGTCCTTTGGAAATGACAAAACAGGGACAAATAGCCTTTCTTCTTGTTAGAGTACGAAAATAGCTATATTCCCCATAAACTGCATCTCCCCTTATCTAAAAAACAGGACTGCCAACCCTTATCTGTTTTTCCCATTGGACTGTTGTGTGAACCAACTACACTAGAATAGATACAGCAGGGGCAGGTATGATAATTGCAGGAAGTATTAAAAATACCCAGTGTGATTATCACTAACATCATTATTATTAGCTAACATAATACCTATGTTCCCTATCTCTCCAAGTTTGGGGGCCATTTACATTATTTTATTGACCAATTTGGACTCTTAACTTCTTCCCACATATTCTTAAATCCTAATTGCTATTCCATCTATCATTAATTCACATATTTTTGGATCCATTTCAAAAGAATATTTCCAAAACTTTGTATTTCTGTGTTTTGTTTGCAATTCCAGTAGTTAATACCTGGCTTCCTTCTCCACAGTGAGTAACTTCTTTCCTCTAGTTCAATGATTTTCAAACTCTTCAACATGGCCCACGGCCCCCAATACAGAATGCACGTTATAACGTAACCAGGTATAGATGTACACACATGTGTATGTGTGCATACATATGAACTGAAACACGACATTCACAAAACAGTACTTGGCCGACCTCATGCAATACATTCTGCTTTTCATTCTGGTCTATTCTGTTCTATTTCCTTTTACTTAAATAATGGTTAAAAATAGAGGCACATCTCCTGTACATTTTGACTAAATAAATGGTTGAGAGTTAAAATCTATTTTCAACCAAAGTCAGTGCTGAAGCCCAATGTTAAAAGACTGTATTTTGCTGGGCGTGGCATGGTGGCACACGCTTGTAATCCCAGTACTTGGGAGGCGGAGACCGGAGGATCTGGGTTCTCAGCCAGCCTCAGCTACTTAGTGAGGCCCTCCGCAACTTCGTGAGACCCTCTTTCAAAATAAAGAATAAAAAAATAGGGCTGGGGGTGTAGCTTGGAGGTAAAATGCCCCTGGGTTCAATCCCCGGTACCGCAAAAAAAAAGACTGTATTTCTGAGATACCGAAATAAAATCTTATTTTAAAAAATTGGAATTTTACTATTAAGGCTTTAGTAATTATATTTGGATTTGACATTTTGGAGGAGAGATGTTTAGTCTTCACGGTCAGCTTCTAGATCATTCCAGCAGTCACTAAAACACACATTCACAGGATTAGCTGGAAGCGAATGTTTCAACTGAGAAACTGAGGTTGGTGGAGAAGCAAAATATCTTGGGGGAAATATCTCATTCTTCTTTAACATTTTTTCATATTCTTCATGAGATGTAAGTTAAAATAACATACTGATATTGTCCTTTATGATTTGGGGGATAAAATTAAAATCATGGTCCACCTTCATCTATAAGTTATAAAGATCCATCACTTAAATAGAATTAAGAAACTAAAAATAATACAGTACTTAAGTCATTTAATATTATTAAGCGATTTTAAATTTTACAAATATTCATTGGCTTTATAAGTTTATAATGTTTTCCTCTAAAGCTATCCAATTATAATACACTTTCTTAATATTTACATGATGTATTCATTTATTTTCTTTTTTTTTTTTGCGGTACTGGGGATTGAACCCAGGGGCATTCTACCTCCAAGCTACACTTCAGCCCTATTTTTTCTTCTTTGTTTTGAAACAGGGTCTCACTAAGTTGTGGAGGGCCTAAGTAGCTGAGGCTGGCCGTGAACCCGGATCCCCCAATCTCAGCCTCCCAAGTACTCAGATTACAAGCGTGCGCCACCACACCTGGCTGTATTCATTTATTTTCTATTATTTAACTATTTAAAACTGTTAAGTTTGCCCCAAATATTAACCACTCTAATAATTATCTTAAATCATTCTTGAATTTTACTCTTACAATAATAAGTACACTGTATATTTCAATTGATTGATAGAATTTCAAAACATAAAGCATATAAAACTAATTTAGTCCAAGTCACTTGTAGACCAATTATGTTTGAGAATGCATATTCGAATGTTATTGTTAATCCAAATGACTTGTTTGCTTAGATTACTGATGTTGTTAGATTGAGTAGAGCCAATAACTATAACAAAAAAAGTGGAAGAGAGGTAACAGGATGTCAGTAAACCTCAAATCAGGCTTTCGTCTCTCATTCAGGAACTAGAGGATTTTTCCCTGCGGAACTTAGCATTTCAAGAGCAAAGACATACAGATCTGGACAGTTTAATGCCCTATTTTGGAAAAAAAGGAAGCTTACACAAATAAAACTAACTTTATCACATTACCCAGATTTATTGCTCTAGTAAATGAATCCCACCAGTCTACACCTTCCACACTACCACCCCCACACAGAGCTTGTCAGCGAGTCACTCCTAGTTATGGGTGAACTTACAGGGATCACAGAAAATGGGAAAAAGCCACTAACATGACAAGAGGACCTCAACATCATGGAAAATAGCAAAGGAAAAGGAACACAGAATCAGACGCCGTGCAGGTGCACGCTGAGCCTCTCAAAGATACACACTTCACATTTCCAGAAGGGTGTCAAGATAACATCAGTGCAATAAAAGTAGAGTGCTATATAAAAGCCAAGTTCTGAGAAGTAGAAAGATATTTTACAAATTAAAAATGCATTAGTAGAAAAAGAAGTACCGGAACCTGTCTCCCCACCTGAGCGGCTCCCCTGGCAGAACCTGCCTGATGTGACCTCTTTGGATCTCTGGAGTCTATTAAAGGCTTGCAACTTGCAGGGGATGGCATGGACTGTAAATTGCAGTTAATTCCCATCAATATCAGCTCTCAGCTCAGCAGCAGCCCCACCACCACCCCTCCCAGCCACCTGGAAGACAGCTCTGCACATGTTTCTGGGACAACCTACACACAGCTCCCAGGAGCCCAGGTGACCCTGTCCACCAAACATCAAGGATCTGTGCTCTCATCACTGATTGCCGCTTCTGATCATATACATGCAGGCCAAGAAGAAAGCAGTCATGGCTGTCGAGTCTCCTCACCCTCCAGCAAACATGACCTCCAGGGGATTTAAGGGCCAACACTCCCTCTCCTCCTTTACTTTTCTACTTTTCTCCCCTGAAGGGCTTGAGATGTATCAGCAGCAGAGCACTTGCAAGGCATGTGAGAGGCCCGAGTTCAATCCCCAGCACCTTAAAAAAAAAAATTTACCTTCCTTTTTGGGAGAGACTCAGTCAGGCATTGAAAATCAACTGCATATGCAGGGAACTTCAAAAATGACCATGCACATCCAGGGAGAGACCGAGCCTCGGAAAACACCCAAGGAAGTCTTTGGATGGCACCCCAGGGAGATTCTTGGGATAGAACCTACAACAATAAAAATAAAGACAAAAGAAGCAGCAAGCTGGAGAAGGAGAAACTGATTTCCAGGGTTACCGCAGCAGCAGATTCAGGTCCAGTGAGTCACATTGAAAGGAATATAAGCAATGGGAACGGTACTTCCCATTTAAAGGAAGAAAACAAATCAACAGCAACTGTCCTAGAAAAGGATTTAAAGCCGGGTGTGGTGGTGCACACCTGTAATCCCAATACTTGAGAGGCCGAGACAGAAGGATTTCAGGTTTGAGGCCAGCCTCAGCAACTTGGGAACTGACAGCAACCTTGAGAGACCCTGTTTCAAAACAAAACCAAAAAAACAAAACAGAAAGGGCTGGGGGAGTGGTATGGAGGTAGAGTGCCCCTGGGTTCAATCTACAGCAACACACACACACCACACACACACACACACACACACACACACACACACACACACACGAATCTAATGGTCAATCTACTAAACAAAGATTTTAAGACAATGATCTTAAAGATGCTCAAAGAGCCAGGCGTGGTTTGTAATCCCAGTACTTTGGGAGGCGGAGACTGGAGGATCCGGGTTCGCGGCCAGCC